>JAUESR010000170.1:0-24019 GCA_030914345.1 Drosophila koepferae | reverse complement strand
ACGCTAATTCATTTCGCACGTTGCCCTTTTCCGGTGCCAAATAAGCATATTTCCATAGCTTATAGTCTAAGCCTTGGCTAATTGACAACGACAGGCAGCCACACCTGCCAGGCACAAGTCAGACGTGTGTCAGACAGCATGACGAATGTTCAAATTTCAAAATATACATACACCTATATAGCTAAATATGATCATTAAAGCATTCAGCTGTGTTACATCAGTCTTTGGTGTGTCTCGAATGCTGATAACATTGCGAGGTGCTTGTTTCTTAAGCCTGATAAAGAAAATAACAATCAAGGCGAACGATGGTCAATCTGAACCAATGAAGAGCAGCTTTCAAAGCACAAGTCCCAATACCATTAACATAAATCCAATTTAATTAACTCTGCGCCTCCATCTGACCAGCTGCTTACACTGTCCGGCAAAAGTTTGCTTTGGCTTTTGTATAGTGAATAGGCATGAATGCGAGCTTATTTATAAGTGTGTATTTATATGATATGCTCTTTTTATCCGCCTATAATTGAATAAAATGCGGCTTTATCAAAGGCGATGGCAAAAAGACAAATATTGGCACAACTTTTTATCTGAGCTTAGCAGCTTTGTCATCGTTGAACAAATCGCAACAAAAAGGTTTGTGTACTAGCAAATGCTTGACTTTTAAATGCCCTGTAATCAAATCAACGATGCTGAGCATATAATAACTTTTTATATTTTTTATCAATTGATCTAACTCTCTTTATAAGTCGTCTCTCTTTTTCGTATGCTCAGCCTGACTTTCTGCTGTTGAAGACATATAAATATTTGCACACAGAATATCTGTTAAAGATATTTACAGTTATCGCCGTAATCATGCGATATTGTACTAGACTCGAACATATGTATGTTTGTACTATAAACAATGTTTAAGTTAACCTCTTTGGCTTCTTACAATGATGTATATTATACATACGCCTCGGATCTTTGACATTTTATAATGATGTATATTATACATACGGCTCGGAACTTTGACTCTTCATAATGATGTATATTATACATACGCCTCTGCAGTTTGACTTCATATAATGATCAATATTATACATACTGCTTAAGATCGTTGATCTCCACTTTTTCATTAATTTAATGTGCACGGCTAGCTGAAAAAAATTGTAATTCAAACTCGAAACATGGAAACTTACAACGAACAATATTACACATCAGACTCGGGCACGATTGGGAGGAGTGAGTACTAGTGTATGCCCCATCTTTATAGGTTCTAGTACAAACTTTTCCATTAGCTCGTTAACTCGCCAGCACGACAATAGCCAACAGACAAAGCAAAAAAAAAATTATATATAAAGGATAGTAAGAGAGAGAGAGAAGAAAAATAATAACAAACACATTAGCATCATTGCCAATGAGTTGCTTTCATTGTTGTGATTATTGTTGTTGGTCGTCTGCCTGTCATTGATTCACATTCACCGTCTGGCGAAGCGTTAGTGAGCTTTTTTTTTTACTTTTCCTATTGACCAATGGAAAAATAATGCTACAAAGTGTAGCTAATCGTAACACGATTTAAATATGCAAAGCTCAGTGAATCGTTAAGCTATTCTAAAAGTCCCATATCACAGCATTTCTGCGAACTGCGTTCCACGTGGCTGATGTGCTTGTGGTTTGGACACTCATCAGGAACGCTTTCTATTGTATGATAAGAAACTTTTATATACTCCAATTTGCATATTGACAAACAGAATTTTATTGAAATTCATTGGAACTGGCTTTTTGCGATTATAGTGGAAAAGCTTAAAAACGGATCAATTAAATTGAGCGTATATTTAAATGGTGTTGCATGATGTATGAACATAATTAACTGAGTAAATTGGTAAATGAATTTTATTAATAAAATAATTTATATTATTCAAAGTATTTACAGTTGAAATTCTGTCTCCTTCTCATTCTCTCTATCAATCTTTCTCTATTTATCTTCCTTCGCTTTCTCGTCCTTTTCCCCTTTTTCTTTCTCATTCTCCCTCTGTTTCTATTTCCGTCTTTCTCTCTTCGATAAGCCTGATTTTTAATTCTATCACACACTCTTTGCAATTCCGAAATAATCACAATTTTTTTAAATACATATTTTTTAATTTGTTTGACTTTTACCTTTATGTAAATATGGAGCAAAGGGATAATCAGAAACGATTTGCGGATTCATTAGACGCATACTCTCGAGATTTTACCATAAGCTATTTATATTGTCAGTCGACACAGATCTAATATGTTCCCCACTTTCCACACAAATCTGTGCAGCAATGTTGCGCATGGGCGCCAAGGATGATAGCGAAACTAGCCGTCAGCTGGAATGCAGGACTCAAATTCAACTCGAACGATGTCAATAAAATAGCTGATGATTTTCATAATGCCCTCAAGTATTTCCAGCAGTACAGTGTACTGCGCATGGCCAACAAGGTGTACATTATGAACAATATTCACTTACGTCGGGGATACTGCGATGCGCTGACCCAAAAGTTTTTTTTCAACTCCCGAGCAGATCGATTTCAAAAATGCTCAGAATGCCGCTATTACTATCAATGGCTGGGTTGAGTCTCAAACAAATAGTCTTATAAAGGACCTAGTTAGTCCAGATTCTTTCAGTTCAGATACTCGTCTTGTGCTGATCAATGCGATTTACTTCAAAGGACAATGGGACATTAAGTTTGATGAGCAAAACACGGAGAGCGAAGATTTCTTCGTAGATGACAAAATAAGGTTAAAGTATCTATGATGAACTCATTTGACAACTACTTCTATGCGGACCTCGCAAATTAAATGCTAAAGCCTTGCAAATGGCTTATAAGGACACTAAACTATATATGTTGATCATACTGCCCCAACAAAATAGAGGGCTTGGTGGAACTTGAGAAGGGTTTAAAGTCGACCCCACTAAAGAGTATAGTATCCCAATTGCAGAAACTAGAAGTGTCTGTCAAATTGCCAAAATTTAAAACTGAGTTTAGTGTGGAGCTAACAACTGTCTTCAGGTCACAGGGTATGGAAAAAATATTTCGCGACGCAGAATTTGACAAAATGCTTGAGATGAAACAGGCGCTAAAAGTATCCCAAATTGTGCATAAGGCATTTATTGAGGTTAACGAAGAGGGCACTGAGGCAGCAGCTGCGACTGCAGCTACGATGGTGTTTCTTAGCATGGGGCCACAGCCTAAAACATTTCATGCCGATCATCCCTTTACTATATTATTTATGATGAAGTCTATGGTTGTCTTTTCATGGGAAATCTTAAAAATAAAGGTTTGAATTAATGAATGCTTCGAAGTTATGCCCACACTGCAAGACACCAAGTCCCAAAATTACTTGCAAAAAAAATAAAAAAAAATAAAAAAAAAACTGAATCACCAATTAAATAATAATATGAATATGAATATTCTATAAGCCTGCCAATTTCAAAATATTATGATGGTCTTTTGCGCTTATCAGGACAATAGAGGCGTGTGTGAGGTATGAGCATGACAACAGATGTCCAATAGCTATAGTGCTAAAATTTCTACTCACAGAATGAACATTTCAGTCATCAGAATTCCATCTCATTCAATTTGAAAACATCATAAACTGTCAAAATTCAAATTTTATTTATTTGTTTTATTTTTAGGTAATCATGGCAGAAGAAGATGATAAAAAGCAATTTACAAATTCGCTAGATTCTTTCTCTCGAGACTTATACCATAAGCTAGTGGGTTTGTCAGATAATAAAGACCTTATATGTTCCCCACTTTCGATACAAGTCTGCGCTGGAATGTTGCGCATGGGCGCCACGGATGATAGCGAAACTAGCCATCAGCTGGATGCCGGACTCAAATTCAGCTCGCACGATGTCAATAAAATAGCTGATAATTTTCACAATGCTCTCGAGTATTACCAGAAGTACAGTGTGTTGCGCATGGCCAACAGAGTGTATTATTATGGACAGTTTTAACCTTCTCCAGGATTTTAGCGATGCGCTCACACAAAAGTTTCTTTCAACTCCCGAGCAGATCGACTTCAAAAATGCTCAGAATGCCGCTACTACTATTAATGGCTGGGTTGAGTCCCAGACAAATAATCTTATAAAGAGTTAGTTAGTCCAGATTCTTTCAGTTCAGATACTCGTCTTGTATTGATCAATGCAATTACTTCAAAGGCCAATGGGGCACTAAGTTTGATGAGAAAAAAACGAAGAGTGAAGATTTCTTCGTAGATGACAAAAAAAAGATTCAAGTATCTATGATGAATTCAACGAATGATTACGATTATGCGGAACTCTCAAGTTAGATGCTAAAGCATTGCGGTTGAGTTATAAAGATACTGAATTGTTCATGTTGATCATACTGCCCAACAAAAAGACGGATTAGCAAATTTGGAGAAGAGTTTAAAATCAACTAACTCTAGAAAGTATAACATCTCAACTAGGACTCTAAAAAGTATCTGTCAAACTGCCCCAAATTTAAAACTGAATTCTCTATGGAATTAACACCCGTCTTCAAGGCGCTGGGGATGGTGAAAATATTTAACAATCCAGAATTTGATAAAATGTTGAGCGAGAGTGAACCGCTGAAAGTGTCCCAAATTGTGCACAAAGCATTCATTGAGGTTAACGAAGAGGGTACCGAAGCAGCAGCTGCAACTTCTGTGATGGTGACAATGAGGAGCATGCCAATGCCGCAGATACGCGAAACATTACTGCTGATCATCCCTTTTGCTATATTATTTATGATGAAGTCTACGGTTGCCTTTTCATGGGAAATCTTAAAAATAAAGATCCAAACTCAGCAAATGTGCCGGAACTATGCGCGCCCTGTAAGTCAGCTTGCCCAAGATTACAAGCCAAAGAATGAAATATACATAAGGCTTAAACAAATAAAATAAAATTTAAATATGAATTAAATAGGCAAAATCTCAGCAAATTCTAACTGTTGTGACAGTGTTTTTATCTTATGACGTGAAAAAATCCAATTTACTTTAATAATCAATTATAGCTCTCTAATCATATAATATGACTAACTCACGATGATTAGTGATCAGCTCAAATCTCTACGGATCACACACTCATCTCTCATTCAAAATACCGAATGAGCAGTCGCGTGTGTTTTGATATTGTTAATTTGATATTGCGGTAGTCAACGCATTAGTAGAAAAGTACACAAACTCTGCCACTTATGTGGATTCAGTTACTTTTCCTCTAATCAGATCTACAGAATGACTTGCTTCATTTGAGAGAGATAATCATTGCAACTACGAGAATTACGCAGCGTAACAGCTAAAACCACTTGAGCCATTGCATGCCCCAGAGTGAAACAAAAAATATTTGATTGAGATATGGAACATATACATATATAGTTTATAGCGGTCAAATGGTCATCGAGAAAAAACAGAAAATGACTCAGCCCACCATAATCATGACTATTTACATAGCCGCATTGTACAAATAGATCATGTCAATCAGAGATATGCTTACTATGAGAAAAGTACTCAAGCCGGGGAACTTTTTATAGCGCGAGCTCATGGATATCATGTTGCTTTTGAAAAGTTTGTAACTGGCAAATCAAAGCACCTGTTCGTTAATAAATGTTTTTATTTATATATATATATTTGTTCATAGGTATAATCATGTGCTGCAGACCAATTAGTTATTAAACCGCTAATATACTAATGCATTTATTCATATATTCATAACAGCACAGAGCTCATTTGTGTATTCTAATTGTAATTACAGTTTACGCATTGAGACCCTACGTTCTGTAATTCAAACCAGCTGCCAATTGACCCAAATGGATTGACCTTGGCTTCTGCCAACATTTTCCAAGCCATTGAAACAGTTACCTAATCAATTCGCCGACCCTCAAGCAATATAATTAAGCAATTATAACTTGAAAACTTACCATCAGCAGGTGCACAGCACTTGAAAGTTACTGAAATATGCGAAAACCACAGCTGCCAATAACAATATACCTATCAACAGTTTAGGGCCAACCAAAAGCCAATAGCAAAATTCCAGCAATCAGGTCATATATCCGAGCTATTGATTAGAGTTTAATGCAATTGATGATGACAGCCTGTGGGCGATGGGCATTGAGCGGCGATTGCTGTGACACCTGTGTGCCCATAGACAACCTGTCAAAGCTCTCTAATTACATTATCTATATGTCATTAGCAGCCCTTTCTAGTGTGTCACTTTGGTCGGCGCTGTGTTATGCGGATCGTCTCGAATTTATGCAAAGAGCGCACAACGTTGCGAACGAACGAGTTCACTGCACTTAGAGCTGGGGCAGACGATGTCTGATTTTGGCTACCGACATCAAATTACCCGAAAGGAAAAAAAAAAACGAAACTAAATTATTATGCAGAGCTAGAAGATACCCAGTACATAAAAGTAGTACAGCTGGATATTAACCTGATAATTAAGATGATATTAAAGACGGCGATACTTGACCAAATTCAAATTTGAAGACTGCTTCCCAAAAGCCTTCCATTCTTTTGCTACAGTATATACACTCCAAAGTGTCAGACGAGCAATAAAAATGCAAATCATAAAAAAGATGAAAATATAGCAAAATGCTCGCCACTGGCCGCGTTGAGGTCAAAGTGTTTGACACATGTGAGTGGCCATAGACAATAGAGATGATGCCTGCGGCATACACAGTTCGTGGTCCACAGTTCATGCTCATGCTCATGCTCATGCTCATGCCCATGCACATGCTGGAATATTATTCTCATAAAAATGTTAGCAGGACAACTCAAACACAGAAACAAACAAAACAGTGAAGCAGTCGATGGCTTCATTCAGGCTCGAGTCTGGACAGTTGTCACAACACATGCTTAAGGCCAATGACGCTTGTGGACTTGCCCCCGTTTTTCCAGTTTTTCACTTAAGCAACAAGGTCAGCGACTCCTACGCCATTCAATTGAAAATTGTGCTCTGCTCTGCTCTGTTCTGTTTCCGTTTCTGTGTGTGTTTACTAGGCAATTCAGAAATGAAAACAAAAATGCATTTATTTATAGCTGGACAACACGCCATGCAGGCAAACTGACCTACATTCAGTTCCGTGTCGCATCGCGTCTATAGAATATGTTGAAATATTATTCGTCATATTTAGATATATAATAATGTGTTATATATATGTTTATGTTTATGACCTTAGAGCCAAGAACTAGTGAAAAACTGTGTCTGCTTTACGCTGATTGACAAGTTTACACATCAACCGAAAACACATTTCGGAAGTCATATTTTACTAATGTGCCTAAATTGAAAAGTTATTGAACATTAATTATAAATGCTGACTGACAACTGGCCTTCTCCAATCACTTTTCACCTGAGATAGACCAAGTTTTGAGCCCAGATACGTGGCCAGCTTTCAGTGAATCGTTAGGGTATTCTAAGAGTCATATATCACAACATTTCTGCATTGTTTCCCATTTGATTGATGTGCTTGAGCTTAGGGCACACATCGGAAAATTATCAGTGTTCTGATAGCAAAATTTCAAATACTCGTATTTGCATACAGTCAATCTATGAGTCAACATTATTTAAATTCGCAATTTAGATAAAGAACTGGTATGGCCAAAGACGGATGAATTAAATTAAATAGTATTATGCAGAAATATTACTTGAAGCCAATGAAACTAATGTAATTTAATTAAAATTTATATCTACCTATATATATATAAAATATATATATACATTTGTATATATATATACATAAACTATCTTCATCTCTCACTTTGATCTGTTTTTCGCTTTCATTCGTTTACATCGCTCTACCTCTCTTATAAACAAACTTCATAATAACTGTCAACGTTCAAATTTTATTTGGTTCTATTTTAGGTTTTTAGATACAAATTCACTAGATTCATTATCTCGAGACTTATTCCATAAGCTAGGGGGCTTGTCAGATAATAAAGACCTTATATGTTACCCACACTCCATACAAGTCTTAACTAGCCATCAGCTGGATGCCGGACTCAAATAGAACCCTTATTAAAAGAATATTGCTGTACTCTGGGACTAGATATCTAGTCATGTAGTTATCTTGGCATACATTTTCAATTTCAGTTACGATATCATTTTTATCTCGGAGACCACACTCTGAGTCATTTTATAAGCTGGTTAATTTCCATTGCAAACTTTGATGAATCCAATCTAAAGACAGCCCACATATCACTTATTGCAGCTAGAGAATCGGAAAATGATAATGGGGCCGATCGAGGCGCCTAACTTGACAGTCAAATTACTTTCGAGTAGTGTGATATGATAAATTCTTCGTTTGATAAATTATTTTGTGATATTTACATTATTACGGACGACAGATACGACGATACATACCAGCTTTCAGCGCTGCCTCTTATCAGCAGACCTTATCGGAAGCCAGTGAATACTTAACAGTACGATATGTAACTACTTTGGTCAAATATTTGCATTTTTTTTTATGGCTTAGTTGGCTACCAGTCTTGGTAACAATAGCAGCCTGGCCCAAATGTCGGCCAAACTATCTCAATATGTAGCACACGGCCCTAGGCACTAATCAAAAAATGAAATTATCACGTGAATCATCAATTTAAAGGAAACGAATATGAAATTCAGTTATGAACAATTTCATTTCAATTAAATTGCTCTAGAGGGAATTGGAATATGGAACACAAAAGCTGCTAATAATAATATAGCTAACCCAAATAATAAAATACAAACATTTTCTATACTGTCTGTTTTTCGTTCATAGCTAAAGTTATAGAATTTTCTGTTCAACAATTACATATTTATAAATACAATTTTGAAACATTTTCACTGTCTAATCGATGTCAAGTTTGTGCAGAAACTCATGACTCAGAGGATAGAAGGCTGGGAAATATGGTTTTGGACAATAACTAACTTTTAATTAATAATGACAGCATTGACTGTGTACACGGCCAGCTAAGCCCAATAAGCTGCTCCATTTTACTGGCCCAAATAATTAATTTGACTAAAAGTAAACGTTAAGTGTCTGGCGGTCACAGCTGGCAAATGTGCGGCCTTTCATGCTGCCCTTTTATATTTAACTAACTTTTGTTATTGTTGCTTTCAGGTAGACAGAGCAGACAGGCACTTAAGCAATTCAAGCAGCCCTGTGAAACAATTTAACAAAAAAATAAAAATAAAAAAATACAACATGCTGTTATTTATAATTTACAGCTGGTTAAATGATGTGTATGAGCTGCAGTTGCTGTGACCTCTTGGAGGTTGATGTCGCTATTAATAGCCGCAGTGGAACAAGAAACAAATATTAAATTAAATAAAAAGATATCATGCTGAAGGCCATCAAGTGGCATAAATCTTGACTGAAAAATTGTGCATAAATTAAAAAATTATATATATATATATTGTCAACTAAATGGACTTGGCAGTGTGCTATACAGTATAGAGTTTATAGATAGAGATGGATCGATTATAAATAATATACTCGATACTGTCTGGGAATTTATTTACATATTCATGGCTCTGAAAGCTCACTCAAATGCTTGCAATATGATTAAGTATTTTTCTCCATATTCAACTGTATAAGACCTCACATTCATCTCCATGTAAAATATTCATAGACTTATATAAATTATCATATTCGAAAGGCACATCAATAAAATTATCAAGTCTGCTCTAAAATCTCAGCGGTTTTTTTTTTTTACCTCTAAGAAGCCACCCACCACCACAGACAATGCCCAACTAACTGTCTGAACTAACTGAACCGATATAAAAAAAAAAACTAAGGGGAAAGGGAAAAAAACTTGTAAGTCGTTACGAAGTTCAAGTTTTATTTACGAATATTTTGCGGTTTATAAACTTGCTGTATGCAATTGTTCTTTTATTTGTTTTATTGTTATTATTAATGCCATGACGAGGTCTTTCTTCCATGCATGGAGCGCCTGACTATTTTGCACTTGGCCCTATATAATTATTTCCGTTAGCGTCCAAGAAAATCATTGAAGCAAAAACGTTTCAATTATTTGCATTTCGAATAAACAACGACAAATCGTGCGGGAAAATTTAAAACCCATCAAGACGCTACAAATATGCTTTAAGGTAAGATACCTTTATAAAAGTGGGGTTTGTGTTTCTTTAAACAATCAAGAACATTCATCAGAAAATTCTTTCAGTAACAAAAGGTGTTTGTACAACACTTGATATAAATAGTTTTCATTATCTTTGGGGAATTACAAATTGTCGCAAGCAAACAGCATAAAACAAGATATGCATTTAAAGCTCTTATTTATTATATTGCTTTAAACTTGAATTTTTTACCAAATAGAACTAAACTATACATAAGTGAAATAAGAAAATGTATTTAATTAAAAAATTCTGTGATTTTGCAATTAAGAAAGCAGTTATCATTCAAAGAATTTGCATCGTTAGATAGTTAGAATTAAATTTCTGTTAAGCAAGTCTAGCAAATATTCTAATTGTCTTTCTAGAGAGTACAGCGAAATATTTCATACTATTGTCAGACGATTCGCTAATACTTTAATTGCTGTTGTTGCTGTGAGTTTTGTTTTTGGTATTTGTGACGTCTCAGTAGGGCGTGTAATCGAAAACGAATTCGTAATTGTGGCCATAATTGATTTGTTTTCTCAAACTTTGCAGGCGGGTTCATTGCACTGGATTCTACTGCCAAAAAGCATATTAGTCAGAGCTTTGAATTACCCGATTGCCAGCTATAATAATTGCCTTTGCGGTCATAAAACGAAATCGTGTGGAAAATTGCAACGTTGCAAAAAGCCAAATCAAAAAACAAAAACAACCAAACCGCATTTAAAATCACAATAGAAACTGTTCCTTGGACTCTTATGAATTCAAGTCACTGACAAATTACTCGATCGAGCATTTACACTTTGGCCAATTGACGTAGAGTTTCTAGAAAATCATCGAACAATAATACCAAAATGCATATTCAGAGAGCTGCAATCACTATAATTAAGATCTATTGGTCTCTGCCGGATATGGAAGGCGGGCAGTGAGAGTATTAGCAGAGATTAACCCTCATTAACTATACCTAATAACCGGTTATCTGGCAATTGTCTAGCAGCTATTGGCAAAGTATTTGCTCCGCTGAGAGCTAAACTAAACAAGGTAACTGCGGTTTATAAATCAATGAGCTCAGCTAAAATAAATGGATGGGGAGGGGAATGCAGTAAGTCAACGTCCATTTGAATTACAAAAGCAAGAAAAAAAAAAAAAAGAAAAAAACCTTCTGTAAATATAATCCAGTTGCAGATAACATAGTATATCCATAACTTATCTCTAACGAGCCTTGAATAGTTCAGTGGCTTTTCTGAAGTAAGATTCCATTACAGCGCTTATTAAATTCCTAATCAAAAAGTTAATATTATGAAAATACTTATCATTTTCATGTCCAAGTTACTTTTTAATAAGACCAACATTGCAAGCAGCACACAAAGGCAATTCTCAAAAAAATTATTTCTAACTGCGACATTCAGCTTTAATGGTGCGTGTCAAACCAAAAGACAATGGAATTTACATATTAAGCACTGGCTTGGCATAAGGCTTTTGACATCAAGTATGTAAGACTGTTGTGTTAACAATATTGAAGTGCTTATAATGTAACGACTTCTATCAGAGTGTCGACTGAATCAAGCGCTTAGAATATAATTGAGTAAAATAAAGAAAATTACTTCAAATATTATAAATTTGTTTTCTTTTGTTAATTTGCACTAACAAATTATTTAAAGCTCGTTCTGCTTCTTTTCACTAACGAACAAAGCTGCCAATAACTAATCAATTAAATATACAAATACTCATAAAAAAAATATTTAAAAAGCATAAGCTATTCGGCTTCATTTAATAATTTCATCGCTGTATTTTCATAAAAGAGAATTTCATTTAACACAAATTATATAAATTGTGCAATGCCGCGCAAACGTTTTTATATGTATATTCGCATTTTTTAGGCATATCGAATTGCTTTTCGTTTCTGTGAAATGGAAAAAAGGAATAATAAGATAAAAACGTGAATACAAGTGTTTACATTGTGTGTACACGAAATACAATTGAAATATGCAAAACAAAATAAAAAATAAATAAAATAAATGACTTTGGCTTGAGCTGTGTGATAAAGTTAACACCTTTAAGCCAACAAGGGAATCAGCATAAAAGAAATGAAAGAAAAATACAATACAACGACAAGCGACAATTTCGCAAACATGAGTTCCGTCAGTGAAATGACACTTGGACACGAGGTCCAATTGGAGCTGGGCGCAAATTTGAAAATCGATATGACATGAAGGAAAACAAGGGCAATCCGGCCGGCAAGCGTCAACGTCAACGCCGACATCGAATGTCGAACGTCGAGCGTCGAGCATTAACGGCCAAGCAACCGCAAGGGGGCAGAACCGCAGCCGTGTCAAACTGTGATGTACGAGGCTAACTTTGACTTTTTGGCGAGCACGTTGGGCGACAACATCAACAATAATGACACAGAAATGTAAGTAATTGCCGAACCTTTGACAAGCAACCAGCAGTCAAGACAGGCGTCAAGGGTTATAGGCCACCCGGCAGTCTCTCTCACGACCAGGCCGACTAGCTGTCTGATAACGGCATGAAGAGCCGTTGTATTTGTGGCAAAACTTGATAGCACCACGAATACAGAAACAAAGTAAGGAACACCGCAAGCGGCCAAAAAAAAAAACGTGAGCAGCTTTTTTATATATTTTTTCTATAATTTTTGTTCTCCTGCCTTCATTTTCAGTTGGCTTGCGGCCAAGAAAACAAAAAAAGAATAATAATAAATGTGCGGAGAACGTTTTTCTTTCTATTTCCATATTCTTGTTCTTTTTCTATTTATTTTGCTCTAGCATGAAATTTACTTTTCTAATGAATGAACAAGTGTACAAGAGTACAAGTGTGCGTCTCTGTGTGTGTGCTCACCTGTCTGTGAATGAATACTGTGTGCTGGCAAATATATATTGCTGTCGCACAGCGTGGCTGGAAGAAACAGTTGCACACGCGGCGTATGCGTAACGCGAATCATTTTGTATACACTGCATGTTTATTTTTATAGATTTCAATTGTAATGGAATGGATCTAAGTTTAAACATGGCAATAACAAACGTGACGTCTATCTCATAAAGTATTGAATAAGCCTAATGCTACAAAGTAATGGCCTGGGACTGATATTTATTTTTACATGTTACGCATCTGCCTTAGGAGCTGAGAACAATTTACAGCAAAAAGATTATCTAGTAAGTAACTAAATTTTCCACAATCTTTTAAGTCTTATACATGTATTTTTTTAGTATTTGAGCATAATTTTTTTATTTTTTTTTTTAACTTTTCTTTAATTCCAACATATTTTATATTCGCCAACAAGCCCAGGCACTAATTTATGACCCAGTTCCAAGTTTCCATAGTATAGATATATATATGTATATATATATATATATATATATATTATATTTTTTGATGGAATAGTTTGGTTGAGTCAGTCCAAACCTAAATACACACAACATTTATTGCTCATATTTTCTTCCTCATTTTTTTTTTTTTTTCGCTTTGCGCACACTTTGTTAATGTTTGTTTATCCAACAAACCCATAACTGGCCCGCATGATTAGCAATTTCCAACGAGCTGACACTTAGCTGACGCATGAATTTTAATGTTGGACATTAGACAAGTCTTTTAGCAGATCGACGTAAAGGCGGACCCTATTCACTGTTTTCTCCCTATTCAAAATGAACAAAGTGTTTGCACAGCTGTGTGGCGAGTCTCATGCATGTATGTGTATATATATTGTGTTTGCCTTTGATTAAAATGCAATTAAGATGCAACAATTTTTAATATGATATTTTGGCGCAGCTGGCGTTATAATTTTTTTGCCAATTTTGTTATTCAGTTAAGTGGCCAAGATTTATGTGCATAGCTGGCCATCAAAATGTTTACATATATGTATATTGATATAAAAATAAACAATTTAATGCTTAAGCAGAACAAAAGCAAATAAACCAAGTGCTAAATATCATATACTGCATATAACTCATGGGTGTCTGTGTGGGTGTTGGAGTGCTTGTGTGTAAATCACATTCTTAGCTAGTCAAGCGCAAGCAGTCAAGCGGATATGGATGCTGTTGTTGCTGTTGCAATGTTCAGTTCGCGTTGGTTTTTGAAGTGGCTTCACTTCATGGCTGCCGCATTAATATATCATCATAAACCGACAAACAAAGTGAGAGTGATCCAATCAAGTTCACTTGACTCCGTAACCAGCTTGACTGCAGACATCTTAGCGTGTTGGATAAACTTAAGAGTTGGCTCGAATCAAAATTGAATGTGCATGCATTTATCAAAATTCATGTATTTTTTAAACAAATATAAAAAAAAAAAATAAAATAAAAATATTATAAAATTTGAAACTGTTTCTGCTCATTCGTACACCATTTGTGTTAAACACTTTAACGAGTTTATGCTTACAGGGTATGTGAAATGCCACAAGAAATATGAGATATAAACGCAAAAATGCAGCAACAGCTGAGGGGAATTTGTTGCTGTTGTTGAGTGAGTTGCACTCCATAAAATGTGCAAGTCGAGCGCAAAATCACATATATCTCATTTGACATTTAATGTTTATTAAGTAATAAAATTAAATAAAACATTAAGTGCACAATTTTGAAATAAACCATGACGCCAAGGCAATAAATAGTGAAACGTATCATAGACTTAAATCCGCTGATAAAACATTATGCGATGCCCTCATGAAATAGCTGCGACAGGAAGTTGAGGTAGTTATAAAAATGAAATATAGGTTACACTTATCAGTTGTTCGCTGTTATTAAAACAGCCGGCCCTTTGCTAATTTATTTTTGAAAATTCTGCTACTTGCTGAAAGTGGGAATTTAAAGAGTTTTCAAAATGCTCTCAGCTATCGAGGAGACGATACGTACTTCGATAATTGCCTTCTAAAGCTACTTGATGCGAGAGCCGACATCTCAATTGTAGATATTGATCATTTAAGCACAATTCCATTACCACTTATGAAAGCTTTTCAATCGTTACAGTCCGTATATATTCGGTGAATACTTCCCTAACACTTCAAGCCAAGTGCACTAAACTTAAACTTAAGTTTAACTTTGCCTTAATACTTAGTTCCTTAAACTCTTACATACGGCTGTCCGGCAAAAGTCTCTCTTGCAAGCCGGAAAACTTGAGACTTGCAAAAACAGATGGACAGACATATGAGCAAACTAGACTAACTACAAGAATAGGCAGACTGTTTAGCTATTTCAGCATGGAGAGCACTTACAAGTCAAAGCTAAACACACACACTTGGCCACTTAGCAAATACGAGGGAATTGTCTACCCCCCAGCAACAGCAAAAGAATGAGGACAATAAATAAGCTGAAGTGCCATTTGGAGAGGCCGACAAGAATAAATATAAATATATATACTATTATACATAATAATAGAAAAATATGTGCTCGCATGAAATGCGAAGCGTAAGCTCGGTCATGTCCATCAATCAGCCAAATATTTACGAGTGCCTGCCTCAAGGCTGAGCACAACTTGATTGTTCCATAAATTTGCTAATCAAACGTTGCATTTCGATTGCCAAAACTCATTTCATTGGTAATGTCGAGCAGCTACAAAGCCTACATACAAAAGCAAAATAATGAACTAATATATTTTCAATATACAACTCTTGGAATAACTGACAAGGAAAATTCATGCATTTATTTTTTTGCCAAAGCCTCGATGTGTTTATGCACACGTGACTGTGTGTCTGCATATGTGCGCGTGTGTGTGTGTCTCTGCACGTGCCAAAAGAATAAATATTATTTATGGTATACACACACGCACACATGTATTTATACAAATAGGCAGAAACAAAAATCTGATTGAAACTTTCGCAATGATACGAAAACAAAAGAAAACTTTTCCAAACCAAATACCACACTCTGATACACTTGAGAGACATTTTTACTATTTGTTTATTATGCGGAAACTAGCATTCAAGTATTTGTTAAAGAAACACAAAATGTCTATGGTCTACCCATAGCTAGACCATTGCAAAGCAATCTAGAATAAAACAGATACTTAAAACCTGAAGCGGGGAATTTTCGCTAGTAAATAACTATTAAGGAAAATAAACGCGGAAAGGTATTTAAAGCCCATAATAATAGTTATCCACCCAAATTCAAGCAAAGTTATTTTTAGAACCCACACATTTCAATAACAAATTTCCATAAATTAGACAACATTTTAGAAAGTCAGGGAATTTTGGTGTTTATGGCACATTCTATTGCACCTCATGGGTTTGTTTACAAGTCTTTTATGTGTCTCTCTATTCCAAGTATTATTTTCACATAAGAGTATTATGATGTGGTCATAGCTAACTGAAATGGGAAATTGATTACAAACCTTGAATTACTCGTTCTCCCCGCCGACTCACAGTCTCTGGCCTGGACACCAAATTAGCTGCCAGCTAGCAGATGGAAACAACAATGCGAGCGGAAAACTGCAAGTATAAGGAAAAGAGGAAAACATCATTTCAATAACAAAGGTAACAACGTAGAAAATATTCAGAAAATATAAGAAATGGCCAGCGGCTTGTGATGCGATTTTTTTGGTTTTACTTTTGCTTCTGCTAGTTTCTGCCAGCTTATAAGCAATTTGTGTCATGCTTGAAATTGTCTCCGAGCTTAAAATAAATATAAAATAAAATGCCACTGGCAGTCGTGGACAATAGAGCACACACATAGCGCAGTCAATAGAATGGCAAATACTTATTTTTGCTAGGCCGCCCAAGTCATGCCACTTGTTTGTGACAAAGCTCATAAATAACAAAAAACTGGTGTGGTTTTGTAGTCAAGTGGGTCATCATTTAACTCAGTGCATTAAGCTGCGGCACTGCCAAAGCCAAACGCACGCACTTCACAATCCTGACCTCCAAACGGTTTGGACAGGTCATCTAACCTATTGTCTGTTGCTTCTCATAAGATAGTATGCCCAAACAACAATAGTGTCAATATAAATCAATATCTATCAGTTTCGTTTGCAGCAGAAAAGGGTTCACACTCAGATTCTTGAAAAGGGCTTAAGCACTAATGCTGCTTAGGACATCAACTGCAGACACTTATGAAAAGTATTTGCTTATACCTAATCTTGTCAATATTTTTATTTTGTTTTCTATATGTATATACTTTATATATATTACTTTTTTTATATATTTAAAGATAACATATATACTATAATTAAAAACTCTAAATACAATTTAATTTAAATAATTGAATATATAATTTTAATTTCTATTATATTATATTGCCCTCAATCTAAATTATCGAAAATTTGTTATTATAATCTGGTGTTCAACATGAAAAAGAGAAATGAAACTATGCGAATTCGCTTCAATATGTAAATATCCCTAATTCCGTTCATATCCTTTTTTCCCATGTATAAAAAAAGTTACGTGCTGTAAAATGTGAAATACAAATAAATAAATAATAAGAAAATGTTCACAGCTCATAATATATACATATATTTTTTATTATTTCTCCGCATTACCATATCAAACGAATGCGAATGTAAATGTGTATTAAAGCTAAGGGGTTTAATGCACCAGTGCCACTGCACAGTACCACCAAGGTCGTATTGAATCGAATTCTATTTCAGGCTGATGCAGAATTGTTGCTTTCCATTAGTTTCGATTGTAACGTGCTCAGCTCTTGTCATAAAATTAAAGATTAATACATTACAGGCGATACGAATAAGTACGAAGTACCACAGTGCAAAGCTAACAAAGAAGAGAGCAATCTGAATACACGTTAAGTCGACTTGTGCGCCGAACATTAGCGATATTTCAGCTGCCCTTTTCTTGACAGCCAAGTGCGGGCACTATAGGGCAGCACTTTGTGTGTGAAAGACTTGCTGACTTTTTGACTGACTGTCTGTTCGGCTGTCTGTCTGCATCAACAGAAATCAATTGAAGAAAAACGACGTCAGCGACAGTCAAAGTTCAAAAGTGCCACTCAACGTTCTGGTGGCATCTGTCCTTCCCTATCCATGCCACTCCCAGAGGACGCGTCTTCGATCCAATGCTGTGAAGCATTTGCCAAAATATTTTCGGTGCCCGACACTTGTCGGTTTCTCTGTGTGTTTTGAGTTGAAATGAAGATTGACAGCTTAATGTATTTTTTGCTTACATCAAACCGCGGCCTTTGTTACTAATTTCCCCATGGAACTCAAGAGCAGGCCACTCCTTCAAGTGCCTCAAGTGGCAGCACGCAAATTATGCATCAAGTGCAACAATTAGCAAATTAAATGAACTTTTTCACCCTCCATTAAGTTGAACTTTAAGCTCAACATTTCGCACAACATAAAAAGAGAACAAAATAAATTAATCAAAAGAAATAAATTAGAGTGTTTGATATACCCTATAGAGATATTTATGGACTTTGACAGAATTAAGCTCTCTATATATTTTGATATATTTTATGTCAGTTGACATTTTATTAATATTTATTAATCTATATTAAGCAAACGTGTCACAATTTTTTTCTGATTACTGCAATAAGTTTTAAATACATCACGAATATATTTATAGTCAGTTAAGTTTGATTCTCAATACTTCTACACCCATTTACAGGGTATGAATACAATATATGTCTGCTCTTCGTCAGCGACATTGAAAAGCAATTAAAAATCTGCTGTCTGGGCAATTAAGGTGATTTCTTTTGAGGAAAAGTTTTGACTCCGTTGTGCCCTGCCCACTTTATAAATGGAATGGCGTGGCATAATTTCTAATTGACAGCAGTTAGGGTCCGTATTGCATTGATATACACAGCACGATGCCGCAAAAGTGTTCAATCGTTTCGTTGTCAAGACCGTAAATTAGCAACAAATCAATTTGGAATTTTACAGGCTTTGTTTGGCTAAGGAAATCATATAATATTGGAAATTTTTGTGGTGCGTCAAATGAATAATAACTGCAGATTTATTGAAGCACCAGCTAGACGTGGTAACTATATAATAAAAAATAGAAGCATACACATGCTTATACTAATATATGTGTGTGTAAGTATATTACTCTGTTTTGTTTATTTTATACACACCTGACTGTAGCGTGATAACTCAGAGTACAGCACCCCAAAAACCCCACCCAAATCACGCATCTTAAAAATGATATTGTTTACAATGTGCAAATCGATCTGTGAATTGGATATAAAACTGCCTTACCAAGGCGAAATCTTGACTAAGACCAACATATCATACACAGAATAGTATAGACATATGATGGGAAAAGTATATGATTATTCAAATTAGTTGATAGCATCTTCTGCTCTATAGATGTACGATATATAAGATTGTATGCATAAGCTAGTAAAAAAAAAAAGTTACTAAGGATAAGAAAATATCCTAATGTCAATTAGTCTAGTAGCTGAAACTTTATATATTAAATGAATTTATTAAAATATATATGTATTTGAATTCGTCCAACAAAAAAAAAATTTTAATAAAAATTGTTTATTAAATTAAATATAATATAATATAAGCAATATTGAATTGTCTTTCGGTCATTTTAAACTGAAATAAATTATAATGTAAATTAACATTGTGAAATTCAATAAGAATATTCTGAGAAGTATTAATAATATGTCCCAGGCACGATAAGGCAATTTATTAAGGTATTACTCAAAAGCATATCAAATCCTGCCAATCTTGCTCTGTTTATTTATAGAAGAAATCTTCAGAAAATAAACAAACTTTTATATGTCAACAATATTTGTGTGTCATATATTAAGAGAAAAAAAATATGTGTGAAAAAAGCAAAACATTCATAAAATAAAAACCGCAATCAACCAGATTCAAGTCTCTTTTATGTGCGGGTGTGTGCGTAACGAAGGTGTTAATGGTTAATGCACTTAATAGCTAAATCTACGGCAAAAGCGTCATCAACTGGACAAATAAGCCCAAGAAGCGTGACAGAAAGGGTGCTGAATGATGGATGGAAATGAGCACGAGCAAGCGAGATAAGTACTAGATAAAAAAAGAGAGAAAGAAATATATAGATATGCTTAGCACTTATGTACACGTGCCAACCGAGCATTCGATCAACGAAAAAATATTAAAATTATTTAAAAAAAAAGAACATCGCTGAACTGATGATAATGTTTGTGTATGTATATATGATATGATGATGCTTGCTGTTTATGATGCTGTCCGGTTGACACGTGGCTAAGCGAATTTAATACCCATACTTTATTTTTTTGGCCATTAATCTTTACGACCCAAACGATCAGCTACCAAAAGATGCTGCGCAACGAAAAGGATTAAAATTACCAACCAAACCACGTTGCCCGAGTGGATGTACAAATAATGAGAAAAAGAGTGTGTGTGTGTGCCAAGTAGGTTAATGTCCTGGCGTGCTTTAACCTCTAGCTCACAGGCTTTAGTCGGGCTTATCTGGGTCAGTGGCACAAAACCTATTGAGCCTTTGACCCAAGCCTAGCCACTTGCCAGCCCAATGCATTCTGTTGTTATGCCACTTGTTCAAAATTTGTTATAGTTGTTAGTGCAAATCGTTTGGCAGCTTGTGGCGGCGCATGCAACATTATCGATTACAAATCGAATTATGCACTTTTTTCATGCACACGCTGTCCACAGCAGCCATCAAATCATATGCCACACACGTGCACGTTGAAAAGAGGAAAACAGGTCAGATATATTATCCATGCAAATTGGATTTATTACCTGACAGTTAGTGTCAAAGTGGACCTTAAAGCACTTCCTTACAATTAACATGGTTATTAATAAGCTTTCCTTCAATAACAATGTTAAAATAGTCGCTTGAGTGAAGAACTCAATAAGCTACTCGTATACAATGCATACGATATCAGCCATGTAAATGAAGTAAATGTAAATAATAATGTTATACTTGTTACGTTCATTCATACATACATATTTTATTGTAATAATTATCTTTCCTTTTATTAAATATTTATTTAAGATTAATTTATTACATTAAATTGTTTATTCATTATAAAATTACCTCTTTTATAAATATGGTATTTTGCCACATTTCAAATAAATAATTTTTAGTCTTTATAAAGTATATTTAAATATATTTATTTCAATATGATATTAACTTCTCATTTAATGTCATTAATTAAAATTTGTATTTAGACTTATTATTAATTTAAATTATTTATTTATTTACTTATTTAACTTGTATTTCTTATATATTAGTTTGTCTGTTTTCAACAAAATATTCCATGCACAATCGAAACACACGTTCGAGCAATTTGCCAACTATGTAAAATGCAAATTCACTTATTTAATATTGAATTTCATTTTCATTAAGTTTTGCTCGAAAATTGCATTTACGATGTGCCCAGTTTTATTATATTTGCTTGCGAGTACGCGGCGAGCGAGTAAAAGACGGCAGCACGAGCCGCCGTAGAGTCGAGTTCTGGATGCGAATCAGGCGATACGCTTTTTGACTATTTGCCTTCTGGTATGGTATGTGGCTGTGGTTGTGGTTGGGGTGTTGAGCGCGAAGGGAATACATTTGTTTGCATTGGTGCAGTTCATTAAACTCGTGTAAATAAATAATATGTAAATATAATTAATACTTAATAATGCGATAAAATAAGTGTATGTTTAACTTGCAGCCGTTTTCGATGTTCGTTCTTGCGGTTTGTGGCTTGCGATTCGCGGCTCGCGGCTCGCGGTTTGCACCAAGAATTGCATTTTTAAATGGCATAGCCCACCTCAGCCCATCTGACCCCCAGTTAGCGTTCCGTGCATTGGCTTTTAGATATTCCACACGGGTTGAAGGGCGCACAGGCGTCGTTTATGTTTTTCTTCGATTGTCAGTGCACTGACAAGCTGATGGCTGGTCAAAACTGAGTTCAAGGCGCCATTTGTTGCCACTAGTTGAGTTGGCAAAACAACAGATGTGGCATCGCACAGAAAAGCATATATCAACAAATAGGTCACTGATCGTCTTCATCATAATATCTTACAATGTTTTCTTATATATATAGATTTTATATTTATTTCATCAGATTTTTTGTTATCAATAACAATATGACTCGATTTGAGTTTTTATCGATTGACTAAAGTCATTTAAAATAAATTTGCAGGTGGCTTAGTTAACCTCAAAGATCACAAATTCTCTGAGATCATCAGAAATGGATCAACAACATCTTACAACATAGCTGTTTTAGTACAGTTTTTGCCAAAAGCTGTTTTGCGCTTCGCGTTTCACAGCTTCGCACCTCTGTATTGATCAAGGGTGAAATCGGCCATTAGGCTATTGGTGCAATCAACAACAATTTGTGTACCGCCCGCCTCAAATCCCATTTAGAGCCACGCGTCCAAGTTTGCGTAGAATTTCGCACAAACTAATTATATAGGACCCGGTTTTATGTAAGCTGACATGTGATTGCCAGAGCTGCAGCCATATTGTTGCCATTCATTTAATCAATTTGTGCGATAAATATTCATAAAAAGCCAAAAGAAAAGCAGCCGGCGCCTATACAACGTTTACTCAGCATGTTAACATGCTCATGGATAGCAAATTTGTATTCGCATATTGCCTAAATGTTTTGCTGTAATGTTGTTGTTTGCATTTCAATGTTGGTGCTATTTTTTGTGTGTTTTTACTACAACAGCATTTGCATTGTTTAATTTGTTGCTAAAAATAAAACATGTCAATTAAATGTGCAAATAAATTCGAGAGCAGCGCACACGACGCGTGCCACAAATATGAAGTTGTTCTGCTTTTTTATGGCAGTCAAATGGGAGCATGATAAGCCAATAGTCCCTGCTCTACCACTCGACGTATACCCTGTAGAGTAAGAATAGCTTTTACTTCTAAAAAAAAATAAATAAATAAATAAATAAATAAACTAAATAATATTTATTCAATTTATTTAAAAATTAACATAATAATGTCTTAATATATTTTTAAACATTCTCTCAAAACGCAAACCTATCAAAACTATCCATATAAATTTACAGGGTATTCACACAGTTATTTTGCTCCATAAATATTTGAATATAATTTGTTCCTCAGCAATTTACCTTAAAACTCTTAATTAAAAATTATTATTTAATAAATATAAATTTATTTAAAAATAATATCTGTTATTTTTATTTATCGACAAGCTACGCCCCTTTGTATCTATAGAGAGGGTATCGCATGCGGGACACCTCCCCATACACATAGAGAAACAAGAAAAGTTTGATTGTTGCGCATGAAAGGATTTCTCATTGATTGATAACCTCGCGACTATGCACATTACGTATACGCACAGTTGCGCGCACACACACACACACGCACACACACACACACACAAACACACACACACACATACGCACACACGCACACACACACAAACAGAAAATAAACGAATGAGCTCTCTGATGTGCTCTAATGCTCGCATTTGAATAAAATAATGTTTTGTCAACGCCTTTGGCGATTGCCTTTATTTTTTGCATTATTATTATGATAAAACCAAACGCAGTCACAAATTGAAATAAAACATGAGAATTATATTTGAATTTAAACGTTGTTGATTTTCATTTATTTTCGTCATAATGCCAACGGCTAGGCAACCGCAGTGTCAATTCGATTGATTTGCTGTTGGCATTTGAAATGAATACAGAAGCTTTATTAAGTATCAAGTTGACAGCAGTTGTCTGCGCGTGGTTATTCATCTTCGATTGCCTTAACTGCTCAAAGTCGATTGACAAAGGCGGGTTGATGGCATTTTCTAAGAAATATATAGATTCATTTTTGCTTTTCTCTAAATGAAATTCCTCAAACAATTTTCATTAAAAAGCAGATGGACAGCACCAATAGCTGCAGCAGTCAGTGTTAAGGCCAATCAAGTCTAGCCAACAATAGCTGAAAATATCCCTTGGAAAAGGGCTGAAACCGCATCAATGATGCGATTAGAGCTTTCAGCTTTCAGCTTTTCAACTTTGCCTTTGCACACGCATTGAACTGAAACAAAGTTGCGACAG
>JAUESR010000169.1:0-36157 GCA_030914345.1 Drosophila koepferae | reverse complement strand
GTGTTGTAGTGGCGGCCCGATGATAAATACAAAATCGTGGTTGTATTTCCTCGACTTTATTGAGTGACAAGCTGTGTCTTTTTTCTTACTAGTTAAAATGTACTTAAGTGTCTAGCAAAGAAAGTAGGAAGAATAATTCCCGATTGCGAACCAGTAGGAGAACTGGAGTCGGAGTTATGTTATTAACAGCGCATAATACTGTCAATAGCATAGCATGTTGACGTGAGGGAGGAGCAGCTCCTGTTAATGCAATCTGACATTAACATTCTCCCCCCCCTTGCAAGGATTGCAAAATTAGGGCGGATTGGTGACCGCCTCTCTAGGAGCTTGAAGCGGCGAACTGCTTTGATCCATGGAGGTGCAGGAGAGTGTGATGATCCTGGCCACATGTTTTGCACCCTCCTTTGCTACGGCAGGATTGCCCAGAGTGCTCGTGAGCCAAGCAGTTCGTACAGTACTTGGTGGTAAGTACCGCACGAATCCGTTTCTTCGTCGGAAGTTCCAGGAATCGTCGGCACTTCCGAAGAGCGTGGACTCCTCTGCACACGCGACACCGGAAGGAATTGGCGCTGGATGGTGTGCTGTCTTGCGATGACGGGAGCTTACCTGAAAGGTGAAAGGCGTCGGAGGATAAATTGTTTGTGGTGTTGGGGCTGAATGAAGGATATCATTCAGCCTTTTTTATCGTGTAGCAATGGACGGAGCGCGTTGGAACCGACGAAAACCTTGTGGTGGGAAGGAGGAGACAGTTTCCGGTGGCGCTTGCGTCAGTGGGCCTGAGAGTACCCAGCCGAAAACAGTCTCTACACCTAGTAGAGGTCCACAAATTTGAGGATGGCAGCCTCCCTGCATAATAGACGGAAGGATATCCGCTCCTATAAGGATATCAATTTCCGAACTCTTGTGAAACTCGGGATCAGCTAGCTGAATATCGGAAGAATGTTCAACAAGTGTTGCGGGAATCGGAGACGAAGGGAGGTTGCCGACAAGTTTTGGAATTACGAGAGCGGAAGCTTTAATTCGCAATGTCGGTTTTCAACGGAGAGAACCAATATCAAAGTTGCAAAGCTTTTGGGCGTCGGCCGTAATCGCTTGATTCAGGCTGGAAACCTGTGTTTTCACGGATGTGAAAGGCAACTGATCTTACGGAATAGTCGTTTCAGAAATAAAAGTCGTTTGCGGACCCTGAGTCGACTAAAGCACGGGCGGGATAGATGGCTCCGAAGTGGCATATATTGACCACCGCCGTGCCGAGGAGGACTCTTTGCATATTAGCAGCCAAATACGTTTGGGTGTTCGGCATAACCTCACTGGACTAGGATGGTTTCTCTTGCAAGGACAAGCTCGCACTTCATGCGTTTCGTGTCTACTTGCGTGTGGAATGATTGACTCGGTTTGGGACGGGCAGGGTTTGCGGATCTCGGAAGTGAGATTGGAACTGTTGGATCAGAAAGATCACCTTCCATAGCTTCAAGTGCGCGAGCACGTTCGCTAAGGAAGTGACTACATCCCGCCAGGCTGGAATTTCCGTTTTTCGTATTAACGAGTGCTCCCAGAGAGTTTCGAGTGTGTTCCGGCAATTTGGATGTGCACAGGAAACACAGGATACAGTCCCAATTCTCTGTAGAGATTTGAGCATGCTCGAGTGCAGTGATACACCTATTGATAGTGCCATGCAGCTCTCTGAGAGCCGAGCCTGATTCTTTAGTGACCTTGGATAAATTCAAGAGTAGTTTAAGCTGACTGTTGACTAACAGCCGCTTATTCTCGAAACGGTCACACAACGAATTCCAAGCCGATGCAAACCCGTCGTTTGTAAGAGGAAATTCTGAAACGAGAGCGTTGGCATCGCCTGCTGTTTGGAATTAAGGTGGAATAACTTTTCCACCTGAGTCAAACTTGGATTATTTATGTAGATGGCCGTAAAAAGATCTCGGAAAGTCGGCCAAAGCAAGTAGTCGCCATGGAACATTTCTATGTCAACTGGTGGAAATTGACAGCCTCCAGGAGAGGCAAAAGGAGCGGAAAGGGGGCAGACGGAGCACTCGACGGTTGAAATGGCGTCGATCTGCCTGCTTAATTGGGCGGTACACCGCTCAAAGACAGTATAGCAGTGGTTCGAATTTTGCCTCCATGGCTTCAACGTCGCCACTACCAGCCCCCTGGCTAAGCGCTTTGGAACACGCTTCATACTCTTGTTCTGACTTCTCCCAAAGGACCTTGACTCGATCCCGTCGGATTTCTAAGGCTTGGAGTTGAGCTACCGGAGTGGAGCCAATATCCTCAGAATATTCGATGCGGGATTCGAACTTGATGAGCTATCAGCTACGAATATAAAGTCAGACAGAGACATGTTTGCTGAGATACTTGCAGGCTTTGGACTGGATCGAGTTACGACCGGACTGCGTTTTGAACGCGCTGGTGGCTTGCGGTTTCCCGGACGGAATGGGAGATGCAGAAGAACTGCGTTTAATCAAGCGCGGAGCGGGTACACTCAGCTGTGCACGGCTAGTACGATTGGACATGGATGATAATTAAGAGTAAGCTGACCGAAATTTATGTAATTGAGGAAGAAAATGGCTCAAAGCGTGAAATAAGGAAGTTGACGAAAAAGTAGGAAGTTGTCAACAAAACGGAGAAGAAACAAGTAGATAAAAAGCCGTCTTATTAACTCAAAGAACAAAAGAAGAATGATTTAAATAATATATAATTATTGAATTGATTTTAATTTAATTCAATTGTAATTGTATATCTCCTTTTATATTTTTAAATAAACTAAAAATTTAAACAAGACGAACAACATATATTTTATCTTATAAATTTATTTAAAATGTTGTTTGAATTACAATGAATGCGGGAAGTGAGAACATTCTGATCGTGGAACGACTATCGAAAGAAATTGTGGCGGTCGGCAAGAGCTATCGATAGTTTTGTGATATGTTCTGAGTACACAGCTGATTGGACCGTAAGATAACAAACAATTGGATATTGTTGTTTCTTTATGGAATGTGCTATGTGTTTATTAAATATACTCGTAATAGATATTTGACGTGTAAATTGTGTTGCCAAATTGTTTGTACGGACGCAAGTGAAAAATTAAGAGAAAATAACATATACTCTATATGTTACGTATGTATGTGCGTATGTTCGTACAAGTATACAATTGAGAACACAAATATAAAATATAGCACATAAATAAATAAATGATGACTGTAATGAAGAAATGAGAAATTGAAAAATAAATAAATTAAAAACAAAGAATATTGTGTTTGTTATTTAATAAATTTGATTTGTTGTGTATGTCCGTACATATGTAGGTGCAAGTGCTGAAGTGAAAACAGCTGAGGATCGGCAGTAACATAAACAGCTGATATATATGTAGTTATATGTGATTCGCGTAGTTATAAGCAATGTAATAAAACAAACCAATAAAGAATATATAAAAACAACAAAGGATATTGATTGTTTATTTTATTCTTTTTGATTGAATAGGTGAAACGGCAACTAGTGCCGACATATAAAAGATATGTGAGTATGTGTATGTATGTATATATGTCGCACAGCCGGCGGTATTTACATATATACAAATGTAGATATGTTTGTGCAAGAATGGAATGACACAGTTTAGTACATGTGATAAATATCTTGCAGTTTACGTACGTATCTATATATATAAGGATATATATATATAGATTGCGAAACTAGTTCATATATACATGAAATATGGCGGATGGGAAGTGCCAGTATATATGTACTAGGTAGTGCAAGTTTGGAGTACTTATCTCGAAGCCTAAGAACGCTGGTGTGTGTTGTGGGTGGATGATATCCGGCTCGAAGGACCAAATGTTTGTAGTGGCGGCCCGATGATAAATACAAATCGTGGTTGTATTTCCTCGACTTTATTGAGTGACAAGCTGTGTCTTTTTTCTTACTAGTTAAATGTACTTAAGTGTCTAGCAAAGAAAGTAGGAAGAATAATTCCCGATTGCGAACCAGTAGGAGAACTGGAGTCGGAGTTATGTTATTAACAGCGCATAATACTGTCAATAGCATAGCATGTTGACGTGAGGGAGGAGCAGCTCCTGTTAATGCAATCTGACATTAACACCTTGATTTACCATTTTTCAATGGGCTCAGGGTATAAAAAAAAAATGTAAAATAAGAAATTATGAATGACTGACTTATGCGTGACTAGAACCTGCGACACCCTAACATCCATCTCATCTGCCTAGCCACCTACACCACGGCTCACTTAAACATCAGAGTAGCGAAAATGAATGAAATTCGCCATATACGAAAGAAACACTAAAGCAGTGGCTGAAAATACAAATACAATTCAAAGACAATGCTAATGCAATTCAAAAACAATTCTGATTCTTAGAATATACACGCATAGCACCATAGAAAACTGCCCAAGATTTTTTGTGTGTATATGTGCACACGCATACGAAAATTGATTTGCATTGCTCAACGTTGCTTACATTTCCATTGTTATTTTAATTGTTTTAAAATTTATAAAATATATAATGGAATGTAATGAGAGTTTCAGCATATGATCTACATATTCTATTTAACATTTTACGATTTGATAGAAATCATAACTCTTTTACAATTAGCTTTACATGCACAAATATGTACGATCGCAGCCACACGCTGATCTACATACATATGTATGTATGTATGTACGCCTGCAATGCGTCTTGCTGTGTCGCTGCCTTGCTTGCTGCGCCACATGGGTTTTGATGGGAAAACTTTATAGATTAATAATTTATAATAATAATGGACAATCGTATTGATATGTTCCGATTAAGATTATGATATTTATATCTAAATGCCAAACCAAACTGTATGTCTCTAGTATTTGAAACGCATTTTTTACACATTTGGGGGTGTGGGGGGACCGGGATTGGGGACCGGAATCCAAAATCTGACAAAAACCGAAATTGTATTAAATTAGTATCTATCTATATGCAGAAGACTAGGAGACTCTAACTCTAAAGGTGAATTAGCTAGAATTTTATAACTGGTTCCCGATAAATTCATTTATCGATAACTTGGCAAATATACAAGTTATCGAATTTCTGAAATAAACTCGTGCTGCGCGTGCAATATACGGACCCTAACACAAAAAGAATGAACTCTCCAACTTTTGTATCTTCGAAAATCGACGCGTTCAAACATACAGACAGACGGACGGACGGACAGACGGACAGACGGACGGACAGACAGACGGACATGGCTATATCAACTTTTCTCGTCCCCCTGATCAAGAATATGTATACTTTATGGGGTCTGCCACGCCTCCTTCTGCCTGTTACATACTTTTAACAAATCCATTATACCCTGATTTCCCATTTTCAATGGGTTCAGGGTATGAAAAAAGAAAATAAAATTCTTCTAAATTAAATTTATACGACGAATAAAAATAAAACAAGTAAGAAGGCTCTAGTCGAGACGGCTCGACTACGAGATACCTTGAACCCTGCCAAAAATTGATACTCTTCTTCTTTACGCACATATATGAGCGCGCGCTCTGCTAACCGCACGGTTGCTGCCATGGCTTGGGGGTGGGTTGGGCTGAACTTTGGACGCTTATAACTCCAATTCTAGATGAACGATCTTCATTAAATTTTCAGAGTAGATTAAGAGTATCAAAATGCATCTATCTGCCAAATTGCTAGTCTCTAGTATTTGAAATGCTTTTTTTTCAAATTGGAGGCGAAGGAACGTGGTATCCAAAGTCTAAAAATTAAAAAATCTGTGTATTCATAATATCTATCTAAATATATTAATTTGTCGTCTCTAGCTAAAACGGTGTAGAAGTTACGCCCAAATACCAAAATATGTAAACGAATTTTCGATTTTTTATCGATAATTTGGAAATGTGATGAGTTATCGAAAAAACAAAACAAACTCGTACTGCGTAGCTAACATAGTAGTATTCATGTAAAATTTCAGCTCACTGCTTTTATAATTTCCGAAATCTCGACGTTCATACAGACGGACAGACGGACGGACAGACGGACAGGGCTAGATCAACTTATTTTTTTATGCTGATCAAGAATATATATACTTTATGGGGTCTGCGACGTCTCTTTCTGCCTGTTACATACATTTACACAAAACCATTATACCCTGAATTCCCATTTTCAATGGGTTCAGGGTATAACAAGTAAGAAGGCTCTAGTCGAGACGGCTCGACTACGAGATACCCTGAACCCTGCAAAAGAAGTGATACTTTTCTTCTTTCCGCACTTATGAGCGCGCACTCTGCTAATAGCGCAGTTGCTTGCCGTGGCTTGGGGGTGGGTTGGACTGAACTTTGGACGCTTATAACTCCATTTCTAGATGAACGTCATGAAATTTTCAGAATAGATTAAGAGTATCTAAATGCATCTATATGCCAAATTGCAAGTCTCTAGTATTTGAAATGCGTTTTCAAATTGGAGGCGAAGGGGACGTGGTATACAAAGTCTAAAAATTAAAAAATCTGTGTGTTAATGTCAGATTGCATTAACAGGAGCTGCTCCTCCCTCACGTCGACATGCTATGCTATTGACAGTATTATGCGCTGTTAATAACATAACTCCGACTCCAGTTCTCCTACTGGTTCGCAATCGGGGATTATTCTTCACACATTCTTTTGCATTACGAATACTACGTTTTAACTACGAGGAAAAAAGACACACAGCTTTTTGCACTAAATAAAGTCGAGGAAATACAACCACGATTTATTACTTATTATCGGGCCGCCACTACAACATATGGTCCTTCGAGCCGGAGCTCATCCACCCACAACACACACCAGCATTCTTAGGCTTCGAGATAAGTACTCCAAAATTGCATTACCTAGTACATACATACATATATACTGGCACTTCTCATCCGCCATATTTTCATGTATATATGAACTAGTTTCGCAATCTATATATATATATATCCTTATATGTATAGATACGTACCAACCTGCAAGATATTTATCACATGTCTATATATGTATATCCTTATATATATAGACATGTATTAAATTGTGTCCTTCCGTTTCTTGCACAAACATATTTACATTTGTATATGTATATATGTAAATACCGCCGGCTGTGCGACATATATACAAACACATACCCACATATCTTTTATATGTCGGCACTAGTTGCCGTTTCGCCTATTCACGGCATCCTTTATTAATCAAAAAGAATAAAATAAACAATCAATATCCTTTGTTGTTTTTATATATTCTTTATTTTACATTTGCTTATAACTACGCGAATCACATATAACTATATATCAGCTGTTTATGTTACTGCCGATCCTCAGCTGCTTTCGCTTCAGCACTTGCACCTATGTACGGACATACACGACAAATCAAATTTATTAAATAACAATATTCTTTGCTTTTAATTTATTTATTTTTTCAATTTCTCACTTCTTCATTACATTCAATATTTATTTATCTGCTAATTGTGTTCTCAATTGTCTACTTGTACGAACATACATACATACATACATAACATATAGAATATGTTATTCTCCTTTAATTACCGATTGTAATTCGCATAAGGCATCACGGACAAAGATAGACTTAACACCAAGAGTTCATCGCTGGTGGGCCTATCTGCAATCATTCGATTTTGATATCCAATATAGAGAGGGAAAACGCATTCCTTCAAACCCATCGCAAGATTCAAAGAAACAGTAGAACACGTTGTCTACCGGTGGTGCCACGAACATTTAGATGGTCCGTGGTAAATCAACTACACGAGTCAGTTATGCACCTTGGTTGGCAGAAAACTCTTGACAAGGTTTACCAATATTATTGGTTTCATAACATGAATAAATATTTTCGCAAATTTGTAAATAATTGCATAATTTGTAGAACTTCCAAGTCGCCTTCTGGGAAAATACAAGCTGAGCTCCATCCAATCGCGAAGGTGAACATCCCATGGCACACTGTTCACATAGACATTTCCGGAAAGTTGAGCGGTAAAAGCGACCTAAAAGAATATGTCATCGTTCAGATTGATGGCTTCACGAAATTTGTACACCTTTATCACACCCTTAAAATAGACACCGAAAGCTGTGTTAAGGACTTAAAAGCCTCAATTGCCATATTCGGGGTACCAAATCGTGTCGTAGCTGACCAGGCAAGGTGCTTTTCAAGTTCTCGATTCTCTGAATTTTGTTTCTCACAAAATATAAACCTTCATCTAATTGCAACTGGGGCAAGTCGTGCAAACGGTCAAGTCGAGCGTGTTATGAGTACGCTCAAAAATTTGCTTACTGCGGTGGAATCGAGCCAAAGATACTGGCAAGGTTCAGCTTGCATTAAATTACACAGTTAGTCGTGCAACTGAAGCGAGCCCGTTGGAAATGTTGATAGGAAAAGAGGCTTGACCGCTAGGGTTAATTCCACCAGTAGACACAGAAATCGAAATTGATTTGAACAGTGTTCGGGCTCGTGCCAGTGATAAGATGAAGAGTTTGGCTGATTATGATAAACAACGTTTTGACAAAAGCAAGGCCGTAGTTGTAAGGCATAATGTTGGCGACTATGTTCTGTTAAGAAACGAGGAGAAACACCAAACGAAATTAGACCCGAAATTTAAGGGCACATTTTTGGTTACCGAAGTTCTGGAAGGAGAGAGGTATATGTTAAAGTCGTTAAAAAGTAAACGACTTTACAAATACTGTCACGAGGACATTAGAAGAATTCCAATTGGTAAAATTCCTGATGAATTGGATATTGATAATGAAAATCAGAGCTCATCAGAGAATATAGTTGAGACTGAGAGTGAATTAAATTTATTATTTTATTTTATTTGTAATTTTTATATATTGGACATTCATTTTCTGGCGCACGTTCATTTGATAGTTAAGCAAATACTTTGCTGTTTTGTTGAAATTGCATAGTGCAAGTACAATGATTAATTGTTTTGTTAAAATTTAAGTGAATTTATTAATTCTGTTAAAGAAGAAGAGGATACTCTGTATGTTATGGTTAAGAATAAAGCTTAAGTTCAGTTTATGTTATGAAACACAAAAGGTGTCTTTGAACTTGATATTTGGACATTACACGAGGATGTGTGAATGTCAGAATGGTTATCCGTCTAAGAGAGACGATGGGTATTAAGGGAGACGATGGTTATTCGTCTAAGAGAGACGATGAATTCAGTTTAGAATGTTTTGTTACGTAAGAAATTTGAATCTAAAATTGGGAGTACTACACGAGGACGTGTCAAGGTCAGGATGGCCGTGTCGGAGCGCACTGTATGTGATTGTTGCTGCGTACTGCACGTATGCGCTGTGTGTATGTGTGTGTGTTTTTTTTTTTTTTTTATTCGTTTATTAACAAAAAATTATACTATATAATACTAGATTATTTAGAGGCGACTAAAGATAGTGCAAGATGCTTGCGAGACGGCCGTAGAGCATTGCTTCGCAAGCGCTTTGCACTATCTTAGGCTGGGACACCCCGACTTCTTATCCGCTCAACTCTGCGGAGCTCCGTCATAATTGTGGCCGCGAAGGTGCTTGTCAGATTCCAAGCTGCCTCCGATTCCAGCATGGCGTTGACTATATTGTCCGCTCTAATAGAGCGGCCCACAGCCTCTTCCAGACAACGCCTCTCCTCTTGGAAGCGTCCGCACTCGAATACGACGTGTTTGGCATCTTCCACCAGTCCTCGTCCACACCATGGGCATTCGTCCGTGTCCTCGTGGCCAAAGCGCTTCAAATAGCTCCGGAAGCATCCATGTCCCGAGAGAATCTGCGTAAGATAAAAATTAACCTCACCGTGCTTGCGGTTTACCCATGGTGCAAGCTCAGGGATGAGCGTGTGCGTCCAGCGCCCTTTTGTTGAGGTATTCCATCGTCTTTGCCATCGCGCTATGCTGTCCGCCCTGATAGCGTCGCGCCGCATAGGCTCGTGCGTGTTCCGCACCACGGCTTCGGCGACCAATTCCTCCAGTGGCACCATACCGGCAATAACGAGCCGCCGCGTCATCGGAGACTGTCCTAAAGGCGCAGCTGACTCTGATTGCGCTCAGTCTGTAGGTGGCACAAATGCCTCGGCTATAGCTCGGCGTTGCCATCGCACTTGACCATATTGGTGCAGCATAGAAGATGACGGACCTAATGACGCTCGTTAGGAGGAGGCGTCGTTGTTGCCGTGGTCCCCGCGTGTTGAGCATAATTCTTGAGAGAGCTCTACAAGAATCAGCTGCTTTTTATGCACATATTCTAAGTGCTCGCGGAAAGTTAATCTCGTGTCTATCATGACGCCAAGATACTTTATCGCCCTCTTAGATGCGATGGTAACGTTGCCGATCTTTATATTGGCAGTTTCCACTCTCTTGCGACTGCTGACTAGGACGACTTCCGTTTTGTGCGCCGCTAGCTCTAGTCCAGCTCCAGACAACCAGCTTCGTATGCGATTGATACTTGCGCTGCACATATCCTCAGTATCTTTAAGCTCCTTTCCTATGGTGACGACTTCTACATCATCAGCAAAGACAATGGTGTGCGCACCTGCTGGTAGTTCCAAGCGCAGTACGCCGTCGTACATCATATTCCATAGGAGAGGCCCCAGCACTGAACCTTGGGGGACTCCAGCTGACACTATATGAGTTTGGGGGACCCTCACTCGTATTGTATATCAGTGTTCTTCCTCTGAAGTAGCTCCTCACTATCTCTTTTAGATATTTAGGGATATTATATTGAGACATCGCATCCAGTATCATATCCCAACTAGCTGTGTTGAAGGCATTCTTCACATTAAGAGTCGCAATGATGCAGTAGTGCTTCGTCCCGTGCTTCCATCTGGTGCCCTGGATGGCGGAAGCTGCCAGGCCAACAACTTTATCAAGCGCATCTGCTGTTGAACGGGCCTTCCGGAAACCAAATTGGTTAGGTGAAAGGCCTCCGACGCTATCGATAGCACTCTCCAGCCTAGAGCAAATCAATTTCTCGAACACCTTTCCCATGGTGTCTAAGAGACAGATTGGTCTGTAGGAAGATGGCTCATCCGGTGGTTTGCCAGCCTTAGGTGGCAATTCCAAGTTCTGGATTTTCCAGATTGCGGGGGAACGTCTCATTAATTATACATTCGTTGTATAATTCCGCGAACGCGGTTGGGTGCAAGGCGAGGGCAAGCTTTAGCGCACGATTTGGGATCCCGTCCGGCCCTGGGGCTGAATTAAGTCTAAGACCTCTGAGAGCTACTAATATTTCCTCGTCCGTTACTAAGTCAATGTGGGTGCTCATTGAGCCCTGTTCAGCAGACATGATCTCAGGGGCATGAATGGAGCTTAATCTTTCTGGAAAGAGCGTTTCCACAATCGATTTAAGCTCCAAACGATCCATAGACTGCACCTGGTTACCTGCGTATAGTCTTTTAACAACTATCTTATATGCCCTGCCCCAAGGGTCATATTCGGCTGAGTCGCACAGTTCTAAGAAGCATTCTCTTTTGCTTGCCCGAATGGCCTTCTTCAACTGTCTTCTAGCCGCCTGGTATGCTATTTGCTTTTCTACATATGTGGTCCTACCACGGGCGCGTTGGTAGCTTCTTCTCGCCTGGATGCATTTGCGTCGAATGTCACCTATTTGTGCATTCCACCAATACATAGGCGTTTGTTGTCGCATGAACCGCTTACCTGCGTAACATGCTACTACTGCAGGCACTCTGAATTTGGGCTACCATTTGGCATGCTCTGGCCTCAGCATTGCCAGATGTGCCCAGCGACTGAATGGCCACTGAAAAGGCCAAGGGATTGAAAGTATCCAGCTGATACGATTCTTTCCACAAGTTTGGCGCCCTGGCAAGTGGCTCCCCTATTGTGAACAGAAGTGCCGTGTGATCGCTGCCCGTATAGCTATCGCAATGACTCCATGTTGCTTTCCGAAAAAGGGATGAAGTGACAAAAGTAATGTCAATTACCGATCCGTATCCAGCCCTACTGAGAATGGGAGAATGGGGGAGAGCAGGCAAGGCAAAGTTTCTGATTGTGCTCAACTTGGTGAGTGCCAGTGCGATCCTTGTTCTTGCTCTTCTCAAGTCGACACACTACCTCCACGTGGTTCCTCCTGGATTATGACTCAGCCCCCGTTGAGTTATAAACCAAAGTGCGCGGCGGGATCCTAATCCTTAAATTAGGTTTTGGCGTAGGACTTGATATCCACCCATAGAAAAAAGACTCATCAGTGAATGAAGCAAGAGGAGCCTCGGAAAGGAACCCGGAAAACGTTGACGACCACGGCAAACGGAAAAAGGGAAATGATTTGAGAGTATGCACCTGGAACGTACGGACATTGTACAGACCCGGTGCTGCTCAACAACTAGCGGATACCCTCAATGAGTTGAAGGCTGACATCACAGCTATCCAGGAAATGCGATGGAAAGGGCAGGGGCGCATAAGAAAAAGCAACTGTGACATCTATTACAGTTGTCTTAATGATAGGCATGAATTTGGTTGTGGTTTAACTGCCAAATTCTTCAACATCAGCCTAATCTGTGCGCATGCCCCGACGGAAGAGAAAGACGATGCTACCAAGGATGCTTTCTATGCAGAGCTCGATCGAGCATATGGCCGTTGCCCGTCACATGACGTTAAAATCCTTCTAGGAGATTTTAACGCCAAAATAGGGCGGGAGGGCATCTTTGGAGCAACCGTTGGCCCGTTTAGTCTGCACGAGTCCACATCGAGCAATGGACTTAGACTAATAGGATTTGCGGCCGCACACAATATGATTGTACGTAGTACAGGTTTTCGTCACCTCAACATCCACAAGGCATCCTGGCTGTCGCCTGATCGTCTGACGCGAAATCAGATTGATCATGTTGTGATCGATGCAAGGCATGCATCTAGCATACTTGATGTGAGATCTTGTCGGGGTCCTAACATCGACCTCTGACCATTACCTTGTTGCAGCCAAGGTACGCGCACGGCTGTGTGTCGCGAAAGTCTCACGTCAAGGTATGCCAAGAAAGCTGGACATCGAAAAGCTGCAATCACAACGACATAAGGATGCCTTCTCCACTCGACTCTCGGGCCGACTCGGCCAACTCCCTTCAACGCCTATAAATACAACGGATATGTGGGCGTACATGTCCAATGCCATAAACGCCTCTGCTGTGGAGCGGAAGCCTGGACCGTGACGCAGTCAGATGCAGCTGCTCTTGGTGTCTTCGAGAGAAAGATTGACCAATTTGCGTTGGCGAAACCTATCGTATCAGGTGGAACGACGAGCTGTACGAGCTATACGGCGATGTTGACATTGGCAAGCGAATTGATATTCAGCGTCTTCGTTGGTTGGGTCACATTGCTCGTATGGAGGAAAACACTCCAGCTCGTTCGGTTTTTGATGCGGTAGTTAGAGGACAACGAAGAAGGGGTAGACCTCGAACCCGTTGGAAGGACCAGATGGAGGCAATCCTGAATGGTGTTACCAACTGGAGAAGTCGCGCACAGGACAGAGAAGCGTGGAGGCAAATTGTGCATCAGGCTGTGCTCCGATAGGGGTGTTATTGCCAATTATTATTATTATTATTATTATCCAGCCCTACTGAAGGTGTACTCTTGGCCAGTATTGAGCAGTGCAACATCTAATGTCGCGAAGATCTCCAGTAGGATACGGCCTCTGGCATTAGTTGTGTGGCTACCCCATTCTAACGCCCATGAATTGAAGTCGCCTGCTATAATGGCCTTCCGACCCCTAACATCCACGGCAAGCTCATCGAGCGTCGCTGTGAAATCGCTGAGCTGCGTGCTGGGGGCCAGGGTAGCAAACTGTATAGCCATAAGTTACCGTTTCGGCCGCGTACGAATCCATTGAATGGCTTAACATCTGAAAGCACATTCGTTGAACCGCCACATGCCCATAGCGCTGCTTTGCCAGTACTGTCTGTTGCCCACGTTCTGGGACAGCTGGTCTTACAGTGATGAGGTTCACTGAGAAAGGCTACATCTATAAATTTTTCTCTTACAGTCTGCTCTAGTAGATCCTGCGCAGCAATACAATGATTTAAGTTAAGCTGAAGAAACCTTAACATTTCATTTTACGCGCAGCTTTACGGTAGGATGGGCACTTGAAACTGCCTACTGAATGGTCCGTCTGCTTTTCGCCTTTACGGACGCAGAGGCTACATTTGGGCGGCTTGGTGCATGCTTTTGCACTGTGACCCATCTCGCCACACCTGAAACAGGCACCCTTCAGGTCACAGTCGCTAGTGCAGTTAGCGGCTATATGACCGTAATCGAGGCACTTGAAGCAGCGTTTAGGAGTGTATGTGTGTGTGTGTGTATGTGTGTGTGGATATTCTGATTTACACCAGAATCCTACATACATGTACGTCAAAGCAAACTGTATGCGCACACTGTGTGTGTGTGTGTTGATGTGTATGGGAATTCTTGTGTTCACCAGAATTCCTAATTTCATAATATTAGTAAGGTTGCATCAGTCGCTAATTGCGCTCTGATTGGTTCTTTGCATTTTGTCGCTTTAAGAAGTACCATTTTAGCGAGACGACAGCGCTGTCGTCGAGTGTGGTTCGGAGCTATGCAGAAGAATAACACTAGCATTGGGAGTCAGTTTAGAAATAAACGTAGAAGCAACATATATTAAACAAAGTCGGGTTTGTTACAACACTTATAACTCGAGATCTGCTGAACCAATTTTCATGGTTTTTGACTTGTTGGATTTGTCTCCCGAGTAGCAGAATATATCTTAAAAATACTGAAAAATCGGCGAATACCGCTATAAAAACTAAATTATATTAAACAGTAAATTGTATGCTTTTTTATACTCTGAATTAGGTAGGTCTTGACATCGAATAGCACCATCTGACTGTTCAAAATTTGGTTTGTTCAGTTCGCTTTAGAACTAAGTAACTAGTGCATAAAAAATCTTTTCTTCTAAATTAAATTTCTACGAATAAAAACAAAAAACAATCAAAAAAAAAAAAAGAAAATAAAATTCTTCTAAATTAAATTTATACGACGAATAAAAATAAAACAAGTAAGAAGGCTCTAGTCGAGACGGCTCGACTACGAGATACCCTGAACCCTGCCAAAAATTGATACTCTTCTTCTTTACGCTCATATATGAGCGCGCGCTCTGCTAACCGCACGGTTGCTGCCGTGCCTTGGGGGTGGGTTGGGTGAGTTATCGAAAAAACAAAACAAACTCGTACTGCGTAGCTAACATAGTAGTATTCATGTAAAATTTCAGCTCACTGCTTTTATAATTTCCGAAATCTCGACGTTCATACAGACGGACAGACGGACAGGGCTAGATCAACTTATTTTTTTATGCTGATCAAGAATATATATACTTTATGGGGTCTGCGACGTCTCCTTCTGCCTGTTATATACATTTACACAAAACCATTATACCCTGAATTCCCATTTTCAATGGGTTCAGGGTATAACAAGTAAGAAGGCTCTAGTCTAGACGGCTCGACTACGAGATACCCTGAACCCTGCAAAAGAAGTGATACTCTTCTTCTTTCCGCACTTATGAGCGCGCACTCTGCTAATAGCGCAGTTGCTGCCGTGGCTTGGGGGTTGGGCTGAACTTTGGACGCTTATAACTCCATTTCTAGATGAACGATCGTCATGAAATTTTCAGAGTAGATTAAGAGTATCTAAATGCATCTATATGCCAAATTGCAAGTCTCTAGTATTTGAAATGCGTTTTTCAAATTGGAGGCGAAGGGGACGTGGTATCCAAAGTCTAAAAATTAAAAAATCTGTGTATTAATGTCAGATTGCATTAACAGGAGCTGCTCCTCCCTTACGTCGACATGCTATGCTATTGACAGTATTATGCGCTGTTAATAACATAACTCCGACTCCAGTTCTCCTACTGGTTCGCAATCGGGGATTATTCTTCACACATTCTTTTGCATTACGAATACTACATTTTAACTACGAGGAAAAAAGACACAGCTTTTTGCACTAAATAAAGTCGAGGAAATATAACCACGATTTTGTGCTTATTATCGGGCCGCCACTACAACATTTGGTCCTTCGAGCCGGAGCTCATCCACCCACAACACACACCAGCATTCTTAGACTTCGAGATAAGTACTCCCAAAATTGCATTACCTAGTACATACATACATATATACTGGCACTTCTCATCCGCCATATTTTCATGTATATATGAACTAGTTTCGCAATCTATATATATATATCCTTATATGTATAGATACGTACCAACCTGCAAGATATTTATCACATGTCTATATATGTATATCCTTATATATATAGACATGTATTAAATTGTGTCCTTCCGTTTCTTGCACAAACATATTTACATTTGTATATGTATTTATGTAAATACCGCCGGCTGTGCGACATATATACAAACACCCACATATCTTTTATATGTCGGCACTAGTTGCCGTTTCGCCTATTCACGGCATCCTTTATTAATCAAAAAGAATAAAATAAACAATCAATATCCTTTGTTGTTTTTATATATTCTTTATTGGTTTGTTTTATTACATTTGCTTATAACTACGCGAATCACATATAACTATATATCAGCTGTTTATGTTACTGCCGATCCTCAGCTGCTTTCGCTTCAGCACTTGCACCTATGTACGGACATACACGACAAATCAAATTTATTAAATAACACAATATTCTTTGCTTTTAATTTATTTAATTTTTCAATTCTCACTTCTTTCATTACATTCAATATTTATTTATCTGCTAATTGTGTTCTCAATTGTCTACTTGTACGAACATACATACATACATACATAACATATAGAATATGTTATTCTCCTTTAATTACCGATTGTAATTCGCATAAGGCATCACGGACAAAGATAGACTTAACACCAAGAGTTCATCGCTGGTGGGCCTATCTGCAATCATTCGATTTTGATATCCAATATAGAGAGGGAAAACGCATTCCTTCAAACCCATCGCAAGATTCACACACACGTTGTCTACCGGTGGTGCCACGAACATTTAGATGGTCCGTGGTAAATCAACTACACGAGTCAGTTATGCACCTTGGTTGGCAGAAAACTCTTGACAAGGTTTACCAATATTATTGGTTTCATAACATGAATAAATATTTTCGCAAATTTGTAAATAATTGCATAATTTGTAGAACTTCCAAGTCGCCTTCTGGGAAAATACAAGCTGAGCTCCATCCAATCGCGAAGGTGAACATCCCATGGCACACTGTTCACATAGACATTTCCGGAAAGTTGAGCGGTAAAAGCGACCTAAAAGAATATGTCATCGTTCAGATTGATGGCTTCACGAAATTTGTACACCTTTATCACACCCTTAAAATAGACACCGAAAGCTGTGTTAAGGACTTAAAAGCCTCAATTGCCATATTCGGGGTACCAACTCGTGTCGTAGCTGACCAGGGAAGGTGCTTTTCAAGTTCTCGATTCTCTGAATTTTGTTTCTCACAAAATATAAACCTTCATCTAATTCTAAGTCGAGCGTATTATGAGTACGCTCAAAAATTTGCTTACTGCGGTGGAATCGAGCCAAAGATACTGGCAAGGTTCAGCTTGCATTAAATTACACAGTTAGGCTGCAAACACAGTGCACGCTGTGACGAAGACGAAGATGAAGACGAAGCTGAAGAGAAATTGCTTGCGTTGCGAGTAAGCGAATAGGTTGCACAGTGCAAGACGAATTGGTTGCGATTTTGTTATGTTAGTCGCAATGGATTCCTCATCAGATGATGACCTGCTGATTGAGCAAAGCTTATATTTTAAATTAAAACGTATAAGAGTAAATAAAAAAGTACACCCTATAAATTTGGGAAGAGAAGTATTTGGCGAATTTCATCATTTGTATGATGAGTTGCGCCACGATGAAAAGAAATTTGTGGAATATACCAGAATGACAATTAGCATATTTGATTATATTTTAATTAAAATTGAGCCACTTATTATTAAAAATTGGACTAATTTTAATAAAACGCCAATTATATGTGCTGAAAGGCTAATTGTGACGTTAAGGTAAAAAAATAATTTAAAATATATTTAGTTTTATGCATTTTACTGATTATTACTTCTCATTTAATTACTTTTTTATCGACTATCTTAACTTAATTTGAAAATGTAATAATATTTCCTGATGTAACAAAAGTGCTCGGTTGCTGCTGCTGTGGAGATAAAGCATTATCGGAATATTGATTTGATGAGGTAAATAGCAAGCAATTCGTCTTCAAATTCAGTACAGCAGCGTTTGAAGCTGATTGCTTGCGTTTCGTCTTCATCTTCGTCTTCGTCACAGCGCGCACTATGCGTACAAGCGAGCGAATTCATACGATTTGTTCTGCACTGTTTTTCGTCTTCAGCTTCGTCTTCATCTTCGTCTTCGTCACAGCGTGCACTGTGTTTGGACATTACACGAGGATGTGTGAATGTCAGAATGGTTATCCGTCTAAGAGAGACGATGGGTATTAAGGGAGACGATGGTTATTCGTCTAAGAGAGACGATGAATTCAGTTTAGAATGTTTTGTTACGTAAGAAATTTGAATCTAAAATTGGGAGTACTACACGAGGACGTGTCAAGGTCAGGATGGCCGTGTCGGAGCGCACTGTATGTGATTGTTGCTGCGTACTGCACGTATGCGCTGTGTGTATGTGTGTGTGTGTGTATGTGTGTGGATATTCTGATTTACACCAGAATCCTACATACATGTACGTCAAAGCAAACTGTATGCGCACACTGTGTGTAGTGTGTGTTGATGTGTATGGGAATTCTTGTGTTCACCAGAATTCCTAATTTCATAATATTAGTAAGGTTGCATCAGTCGCTAATTGCGCTCTGATTGGTTCTTTGCATTTTGTCGCTTTAAGAAGTACCATTTTAGCGAGACGCCAGCGCTGTCGTCGAGTGTGGTTCGGAGCTATGCAGAAAAATAACACTAGCATTGGGAGTCAGTTTAGAAATAAACGTAGAAGCAACATATATTAAACAAAGTCGGGTTTGTTACAACACTTATAACTCGAGATCTGCTGAACCAATTTTCATGGTTTTTGACTTGTTGGATTTGTCTCCGCCCCGAGTAGCAGAATATATCTTAAAAATACTGAAAAATCGGCGAATACCGCTATAAAAACTAAACTATATTAAACAGTAAATTGTATGCTTTTTTATACTCTGAATTAGGTAGGTCTTGACATCGAATAGCACCATCTGACTGTTCAAAATTTGGTTTGTTCAGTTCGCTTTAGAACTAAGTAACTAGGGCATAAAAAATCTTTTCTTCTAAATTAAATTTCTACGAATAAAAACAAAAAAACAATAAAAAAAAAGAGAAAATAAAATTCTTCTAAATTAAATTATACGACGAATAAAAATAAAACAAGTAAGAAGGCTCTAGTCGACACGGCTCGACTACGAGATACCCTGAACCCCTGCCAAAAATTGATACTCTTCTTCTTTACGCTCATATATGAGCGCGCGCTCTGTTAACCGCACGGTTGCTGCCGTGGCTTGGGGGTGGGTTGGGCTGAACTTTGGACGCCTATAACTCCATTTCTAGATGAACGATCGTCATTAAATTTTCAGAGTAGATTAAGAGTATCAAAATGCATCTATCTGCCAAATTGCAAGTCTCTAGTATTTGAAATGCTTTTTTTTTTTCAAATTGGAGGCGAAGGAACGTGGTATCCAAAGTCTAAAAATTAAAAAATCTGTGTATTCATAATATCTATCTAAATATATTAATTTGTAGTCTCTAGCTAAAACGGTGTAGAAGTTACGCCCAAAATACCAAAAATATGTAAACGAATTTTCGATTTTTTATCGATAATTTGGAAATGTGATGAGTTATCGAAAAAACAAAACAAACTCGTACTGCGTAGCTAACATAGTAGTATTCATGTAAAATTTCAGCTCACTGCTTTTATAATTTCCGAAATCTCGACGTTCATACAGACGGACAGACGGACAGGGCTAGATCAACTTATTTTTTATGCTGATCAAGAATATATATACTTTATGGGGTCTGCGACGTCTCCTTCTGCCTATTATATACATTTACACAAAAACCAATTATACCCTGAATTCCCATTTTCAATGGGTTCAGGGTATAACAAGTAAGAAGGCTCTAGTCTAGACGGCTCGACTACGAGATACCCTGAACCCTGCAAAAGAAGTGATACTCTTCTTCTTTCCGCACTTATGAGCGCGCACTCTGCTAATAGCGCAGTTGCTGCCGTGGCTTGGGGGTTGGGCTGAACTTTGGACGCTTATAACTCCATTTCTAGATGAACGATCGTCATGAAATTTTCAGAGTAGATTAAGAGTATCTAAATGCATCTATATGCCAAATTGCAAGTCTCTAGTATTTGAAATGCGTTTTTCAAATTGGAGGCGAAGGGGACGTGGTATCCAAAGTCTAAAAATTAAAAAATCTGTGTGTTAATGTCAGATTGCATTAACAGGAGCTGCTCCTCCCTTACGTCGACATGCTATGCTATTGACAGTATTATGCGCTGTTAATAACATAACTCCGACTCCAGTTCTCCTACTGGTTCGCAATCGGGGATTATTCTTCACACATTCTTTTGCATTACGAATACTACATTTTAACTACGAGGAAAAAAGACACAGCTTTTTGCACTAAATAAAGTCGAGGAAATACAACCACGATTTTGTGCTTATTATCGGGCCGCCACTACAACATTTGGTCCTTCGAGCCGGAGCTCATCCACCCACAACACACACCAGCATTCTTAGGCTTCGAGATAAGTACTCCAAAATTGCATTACCTAGTACATACATACATATATACTGGCACTTCTCATCCGCCATATTTTCATGTATATATGAACTAGTTTCGCAATCTATATATATATATCCTTATATGTATAGATACGTACCAACCTGCAAGATATTTATCACATGTCTATATATGTATATCCTTATATATATAGACATGTATTAAATTGTGTCCTTCCGTTTCTTGCACAAACATATTTACATTTGTATATGTATTTATGTAAATACCGCCGGCTGTGCGACATATATACAAACACCCACATATCTTTTATATGTCGGCACTAGTTGCCGTTTCGCCTATTCACGGCATCCTTTATTAATCAAAAAGAATAAAATAAACAATCAATATCCTTTGTTGTTTTTATATATTCTTTATTGGTTTGTTTTATTACATTTGCTTATAACTACGCGAATCACATATAACTATATATCAGCTGTTTATGTTACTGCCGATCCTCAGCTGCTTTCGCTTCAGCACTTGCACCTATGTACGGACATACACGACAAATCAAATTTATTAAATAACACAATATTCTTTGCTTTTAATTTATTTAATTTTTCAATTCTCACTTCTTCATTACATTCAATATTTATTTATCTGCTAATTGTGTTCTCAATTGTCTACTTGTACGAACATACATACATACATACATAACATATAGAATATGTTATTCTCCTTTAATTACCGATTGTAATTCGCATAAGGCATCACGGACAAAGATAGACTTAACACCAAGAGTTCATCGCTGGTGGGCCTATCTGCAATCATTCGATTTTGATATCCAATATAGAGAGGGAAAACGCATTCCTTCAAACCCATCGCAAGATTCACACACACGTTGTCTACCGGTGGTGCCACGAACATTTAGATGGTCCGTGGTAAATCAACTACACGAGTCAGTTATGCACCTTGGTTGGCAGAAAAACTCTTGACAAGGTTTACCAATATTATTGGTTTCATAACATGAATAAATATTTTCGCAAATTTGTAAATAATTGCATAATTTGTAGAACTTCCAAGTCGCCTTCTGGGAAAATACAAGCTGAGCTCCATCCAATCGCGAAGGTGAACATCCCATGGCACACTGTTCACATAGACATTTCCGGAAAGTTGAGCGGTAAAAGCGACCTAAAAGAATATGTCATCGTTCAGATTGATGGCTTCACGAAATTTGTACACCTTTATCACACCCTTAAAATAGACACCGAAAGCTGTGTTAAGGACTTAAAAGCCTCAATTGCCATATTCGGGTACCAACTCGTGTCGTAGCTGACCAGGGAAGGTGCTTTTCAAGTTCTCGATTCTCTGAATTTTGTTTCTCACAAATATAAACCTTCATCTAATTCTAAGTCGAGCGTATTATGAGTACGCTCAAAAATTTGCTTACTGCGGTAGAATCGAGCCAAAGATACTGGCAAGGTTCAGCTTGCATTAAATTACACAGTTAGGCTGCAAACACAGTGCACGCTGTGACGAAGACGAAGCTGAAGAGAAATTGCTTGCGTTGCGAGTAAGCGAATAGGTTGCACAGTGCAAGACGAATTGGTTGCGATTTTGTTATGTTAGTCGCAATGGATTCCTCATCAGATGATGACCTGCTGATTGAGCAAAGCTTATATTTTAAATTAAAACGTATAAGAGTAAATAAAAAAGTACACCCTATAAATTTGGGAAGAGAAGTATTTGGCGAATTTCATCATTTGTATGATGAGTTGCGCCACGATGAAAAGAAATTTGTGGAATATACCAAAATGACAATTAGCATATTTGATTATATTTTAATTAAAATTGAGCCACTTATTATTAAAAATTGGACTAATTTTAATAAAACGCCAATTATATGTGCTGAAAGGCTAATTGTGACGTTAAGGTAAAAAAAATAATTTAAAATATATTTAGTTTTATGCATTTTACTGATTATTACTTCTCATTTAATTACTTTTTTATCGACTATCTTAACTTAATTTGAAAATGTAATAATATTTCCTGATGTAACAAAAGTGCTCGGTTGCTGCTGCTGTGGAGATAAGCATTATCGGAATATTGATTTGATGAGGTAAATAGCAAGCAATTCGTCTTCAAATACAGTACAGCAGCGTTTGAAGCTGATTGCTTGCGTTTCGTCTTCATCTTCGTCTTCGTCACAGCGCGCACTATGCGTACAAGCGAGCGAATTCATACGATTTGTTCTGCACTGTTTTTCGTCTTCAGCTTCGTCTTCATCTTCGTCTTCGTCACAGCGTGCACTGTGTTTGGACATTACACGAGGATGTGTGAATGTCAGAATGGTTATCCGTCTAAGAGAGACGATGGGTATTAAGGGAGACGATGGTTATTCGTCTAAGAGAGACGATGAATTCAGTTTAGAATGTTTTGTTACGTAAGAAATTTGAATCTAAAATTGGGAGTACTACACGAGGACGTGTCAAGGTCAGGATGGCCGTGTCGGAGCGCACTGTATGTGATTGTTGCTGCGTACTGCACGTATGCGCTGTGTGTATGTGTGTGTGTGTGTATGTGTGTGGATATTCTGATTTACACCAGAATCCTACATACATGTACGTCAAAGCAAACTGTATGCGCACACTGTGTGTGTGTGTGTTGATGTGTATGGGAATTCTTGTGTTCACCAGAATTCCTAATTTCATAATATTAGTAAGGTTGCATCAGTCGCTAATTGCGCTCTGATTGGTTCTTTGCATTTTGTCGCTTTAAGAAGTATCATTTTAGCGAGACGACAGCGCTGTCGTCGAGTGTGGTTCGGAGCTATGCAGAAGAATAACACTAGCATTGGGAGTCAGTTTTAGAAATAAACGTAGAAGCAACATATATTAAACAAAGTCGGGTTTGTTACAACACTTATAACTCGAGATCTGCTGAACCAATTTTCATGGTTTTTGACTTGTTGGATTTGTCTCCGCCCCGAGTAGCAGAATATATCTTAAAAATACTGAAAAATCGGCGAATACCGCTATAAAAACTAAACTATATTAAACAGTAAATTGTATGCTTTTTTATACTCTGAATTAGGTAGGTCTTGACATCGAATAGCACCATCTGACTGTTCAAAATTTGGTTTGTTCAGTTCGCTTTAGAACTAAGTAACTAGGGCATAAAAAATCTTTTCTTCTAAATTAAATTTCTACGAATAAAAACAAAAAACAATAAAAAAAAAAGAGAAAATAAAATTCTTCTAAATTAAATTTATACGACGAATAAAAATAAAACAAGTAAGAAGGCTCTAGTCGAGACGGCTCGACTACGAGATACCCTGAACCCTGCCAAAAATTGATACTCTTCTTCTTTACGCTCATATATGAGCGCGCGCTCTGTTAACCGCACGGTTGCTGCCGTGGCTTGGGGGTGGGTTGGGCTGAACTTTGGACGCCTATAAACTTCATTTCTAGATGAACGATCGTCATTAAATTTTCAGAGTAGATTAAGAGTATCAAAATGCATCTATCTGCCAAATTGCAAGTCTCTAGTATTTGAAATGCTTTTTTTTTTCAAATTGGAGGCGAAGGAACGTGGTATCCAAAGTCTAAAAATTAAAAAATCTGTGTATTCATAATATCTATCTAAATATATTAATTTGTAGTCTCTAGCTAAAACGGTGTAGAAGTTACGCCCAAAATACCAAAAATATGTAAACGAATTTTCGATTTTTTATCGATAATTTGGAAATGTGATGAGTTATCGAAAAAACAAAACAAACTCGTACTGCGTAGCTAACATAGTAGTATTCATGTAAAATTTCAGCTCACTGCTTTTATAATTTCCGAAATCTCGACGTTCATACAGACAGACAGACGGACGGACGGACAGACGGACAGGGCTAGATCAACTTATTTTTTTATGCTGATCAAGAATATATATACTTTATGGGGTCTGCGACGTCTCCTTCTGCCTGTTATATACATTTACACAAAACCATTATACCCTGAATTCCCATTTTCAATGGGTTCAGGGTATAACAAGTAAGAAGGCTCTAGTCGAGACGGCTCGACTACGAGATACCCTGAACCCTGCAAAAGAAGTGATACTCTTCTTCTTTCCGCACTTATGAGCGCGCACTCTGCTAATAGCGCAGTTGCTGCCGTGGCTTGGGGGTGCGTTGGGCTGAACTTTGGACGCTTATAACTCCATTTCTAGATGAACGATCGTCATGAAATTTTCAGAGTAGATTAAGAGTATCTAAATGCATCTATATGCCAAATTGCATATTGTCTCTAGTATTTGAAATGCGTTTTTCAAATTGGAGGCGAAGGGGGCGTGGTATCCAAAGTCTAAAAATTAAAAAATCTGTGTGTTAATGTCAGATTGCATTAACAGGAGCTGCTCCTCCCTCACGTCGACATGCTATGCTATTGACAGTATTATGCGCTGTTAATAACATAACTCTGACTCCAGTTCTCCTACTGGTTCGCAATCGGGGATTATTCTTCACACATTCTTTTGCATTACGAATACTACATTTTAACTACGAGGAAAAAAGACACAGCTTTTTGCACTAAATAAAGTCGAGGAAATACAACCACGATTTTGTACTTATTATCGGGCCGCCACTACAACATTTGGTCCTTCGAGCCGGAGCTCATCCACCCACAACACACACCAGCATTCTTAGGCTTTGAGATAAGTACTCCAAAATTGCATTACCTAGTACATACATACATATATACTGGCACTTCTCATCCGCCATATTTTCATGTATATATGAACTAGTTTCGCAATCTATATATATATATATATCCTTATATGTATAGATACGTACCAACCTGCAAGATATTTATCACATGTCTATATATGTATATCCTTATATATATAGACATGTATTAAATTGTGTCCTTCCGTTTCTTGCACAAATATATTTATATTTGTATATGTATATATGTAAATACCGCCGGCTGTGCGACATATATACAAACACATACCCACATATCTTTTATATGTCGGCACTAGTTGCCGTTTCGCCTATTCACGGCATCCTTTATTAATCAAAAAGAATAAAATAAACAATCAATATCCTTTGTTGTTTTTATATATTCTTTATTGGTTTGTTTTATTACATTTGCTTATAACTACGCGAATCACATATAACTATATATCAGCTGTTTATGTTACTGCCGATCCTCAGCTGCTTTCGCTTCAGCACTTGCACCTATGTACGGACATACACGACAAATCAAATTTATTAAATAACACAATATTCTTTGCTTTTAATTTATTTATTTTTTCAATTTCTCACTTCTTCATTACATTCAATATTTATTTATCTGCTAATTGTGTTCTCAATTGTCTACTTGTACGAACATACATACATACATACATAACATATAGAATATATGTTATTCTCCTTTAATTACCGATTGTAATTCGCATAAGGCATCACGGACAAAGATAGACTTAACACCAAGAGTTCATCGCTGGTGGGCCTATCTGCAATCATTCGATTTTGATATCCAATATAGAGAGGGAAAACGCATTCCTTCAAAGCCATCGCAATATTCAAAGAAACAGTAGAACACGTTGTCTACCGGTGGTGCCACGAACATTTAGATGGTCCGTGGTAAATCAACTACACGAGTCAGTTATGCACCTTGGTTGGCAGAAAACTCTTGACAAGGTTTACCAATATTATTGGTTTCATAACATGAATAAATATTTTCGCAAATTTGTAAATAATTGCATAATTTGTAGAACTTCCAAGTCGCCTTCTGGGAAAATACAAGCTGAGCTCCATCCAATCGCGAAGGTGAACATCCCATGGCACACTGTTCACAGACATTTCCGGAAAGTTGAGCGGTAAAAGCGACCTAAAAGAATATGTCATCGTTCAGATTGATGGCTTCACGAAATTTGTACACCTTTATCACACCCTTAAAATAGACACCGAAAACTGTGTTAAGGACTTAAAAGCCTCAATTGCCATATTCGGGGTACCAAATCGTGTCGTAGCTGACCAGGGAAGGTGCTTTTCAAGTTCTCGATTCTCTGAATTTTCTTTCTCACAAAATATAAACCTTCATCTAATTGCAACTGGGGCAAGTCGTGCAAACGGTCAAGTCGAACGTGTTATGAGTACGCTCAAAAATTTGCTTACTGCGGTGGAATCTAGCCAAAGATACTGGCAAGGTTCAGCTTGCATTAAATTACACAGTTAGTCGTGCAACTGAAGCGAGCCCGTTGGAAATGTTGATAGGAAAAGAGGCTTGACCGCTAGGGTTAATTCCACCAGTAGACACAGAAATCGAAATTGATTTGAACAGTGTTCGGGCTCGTGCCAGTGATAAGATGAAGAGTTTGGCTGATTATGATAAACAACGTTTTGACAAAAGCAAGGCCGTAGTTGTAAGGCATAATGTCGGCGACTATGTTCTGTTAAGAAACGAGGAGAAACACCAAACGAAATTAGACCCGAAATTTAAGGGCACATTTTTGGTTACCGAAGTTCTGGAAGGAGAGAGGTATATGTTAAAGTCGTTAAAAAGTAAACGACTTTACAAATACTGTCACGAGGACATTAGAAGAATTCCAATTGGTAAAATTCCTGATGAATTGGATATTGATAATGAAAATCAGAGCTCATCAGAGAATATAGTTGAGACTGAGAGTGAATTAAATTTATTATTTTATTTTATTTGTAATTTTTATATATTGGACATTCATTTTCTGGCGCACGTTCATTTGATAGTTAAGCAAATACTTTGCTGTTTTGTTGAAATTGCATAGTGCAAGTACAATGATTAATTGTTTTGTTAAAATTTAAGTGAATTTATTAATTCTGTTAAAGAAGAAGAGGATACTCTGTATGTTATGGTTAAGAATAAAGCTTAAGTTCAGTTTATGTTATGAAACACAAAAGGTGTCCTTGAACTTGATATTTGGACATTACACGAGGATGTGTGAATGTCAGAATGGTTATCCGTCTAAGAGAGACGATGGTTATCCGTTTAAGAGAGACGATGGTTATCCGGCTAAGAGAGACGATGGTTATCCGTCTAAGTGAGACGATCAATTCAGTTTAGAATGTTTTGTTATGTAAGAAATTTGAATCTAAAATTGGGAGTACTACACGAGGACGTGTCAAGGTCATGATGGCCGTGTCGGAACGCACTGTATGTGATTGCTGCTGCGTACTGCACGTATGCGCTGTGTGTATGTGTGTGTGTGTATGTGTGTGTGGATATTCTGATTTACACCAGAATCCTACATACATGTATGTCAAAGCAAACTGTATGCGCACACTGTGTGTGTGTGCGTTGATGTGTATGGGAATTCTGGTGTTCACCAGAATTCCTAATTTCATAATATTAGTAATGTTGCATCAGTCGCTAATTGCGCTCTGATTGGTTCTTTGTATGTTGTTGCTTTAAGAAGTATTGATTTATTATTTTGTTTTATTTGTAATTTTTATATATTGGACATTCATTTTTTGGCGCACGTTCATTTGAAAGTTAAGCAAATACTTTGCTGTTTTGTTGAAATTGCATAGTGCAAGTACAATGATTAATTGTTTTGTTAAAATTTAAGTGAATTTATGAATTCTGTTAAAGAAGAAGAGGATACTCTGTATGTTATGGTTAAGAATAAAGCTTAAGTTCAGTTTATGTTATGAAACACAAAAGGTGTCTTTGAACTTGATATTTGGACATTACACGAGGATGTGTGAATGTCAGAATGGTTATCCGTCTAAGAGAGACGATGGGTATTAAGGGAGACGATGGTTATTCGTCTAAGAGAGACGATGAATTCAGTTTAGAATGTTTTGTTACGTAAGAAATTTGAATCTAAAATTGGGAGTACTACACGAGGACGTGTCAAGGTCATGATGGCCGTGTCGGAACGCACTGTATGTGATTGCTGCTGCGTACTGCACGTATGCGCTGTGTGTATGTGTGTGTGTGTGTATCTGTGTGGGGATATTCTGATTTACACCAGAATCCTACATACATGTATGTCAAAGCAAACTGTATGCGCACACTGTGTGTGTGTGTGTTGATGTGTATGGGAATTCTGGTGTTCACCACAAATTCCATAAACAAACAACAATATCCAATATATATATCCAACAATATCCAATTGTTTGTTATCTTACGTCGAATCAGCTGTGTACTCAGAACAAATCACAAAACTATCGATAGCTTTTGCCGACCGCCACAATTTCTTTCGATAGTCGTTTCACGATCAGAATGTTCTCACTTCCCGCATTCATCGTAATTCAAACATCTTAAATACATTTTATAAGATAAAATAAATGTTTTTATATTATTTGTTATTTTATTTTATTTTGTAATATATTGACAAATCGTGAATAAACCAAAGAAAATTAAAATTATATAAACATAAAGCCTAAACAGAAGTACAAAACATTTAAAATAACAATAGTGTCAACAACCCGATGGAGGTGTTTTATTTGCCAGACCGGCCAGCTATGCCCCAATTCACAGCCAAAAATGGTCAGTGACACTATTGAAAACTAAGAAAAATAGAATGAGTTAATTGAAAAACTTAAATTAGAGTTATAGGTTCTCTGGTATGACAATTAACCTAACAATTTATAATAATTCTTAAAATAAAAATTATTAATGAGAAAAGAAAATTAATAAAGATACAAAATTAGAGATGAAGAAAGAAAATTAAGATAGGAATAGAAAATATAAAAGTCAGCAGCATCCAAACTCAACTCCGGGCATTCCGAGTAACTACATTAAGTGCTCGCGCACTTGAAGCTATGGAGGGTGATCTTTCTGCTGCAACAGTTCCAATCTCAATTCCGAGATCCGCAAACTCTGCCCGTCCAAACCGACTCAAATCATTCCACACGCAAGTAGACACGAAACGCATGAAGTGCGAGCTGTCCTTGCATGATAACCATCCTAGTCCGAGTGAAGTTATGCCGAACACCCAAACGTATTTGGCGGCTAATACGCAAAGAGTCCTCTTCGGCACGGCGGTGGTCAACATATGCCACTTCGGAGCCATCTATCCCGCCCGTGCTTTAGTCGACTCAGGGTCCGAAACAACTTTCATTTCTGAGCGACTATTCCGTAAGATCAAGTTGCCTTTCACATCCGTGAAAACGGAGGTTTCCAGCCTGAATCGAGCGATTACGGCCAACGCCCAAAAGCTTTGCAGCTTTGATATTGGTTCTCCGTTGAAACCGGCATTGCGAATTAAAGCTTCCGCTCTCGTAATTCCAAAACTTGTCGGCAACTTCGTCCCTTCGTCTCCGAATATTCAGCTTGCTGATCCCGAGTTTCACAAGAGTTCGGAAATTGATATCCTTATAGGAGCGGACATCCTTCCGTCTATTATGCAGGGAGGTTGCCATCCTCAAATTTGTGGACCTCTACTAGGTGTAGAGACTGTTTTCGGCTGGGTACTCTCAGGCCCACTGACGAAAGCGGCACCGGAACCTGTCTCCTCCTTCCCACCACAAGTTGCAACTTGCGGCCTCTTCAGAACAATTCGTGTTTAAGCACCAGTGTTTCAATTCGTACTGATTTATTGTCTAACAGCAAGCGCAGCTTGCACATTAGAGAGCGCATCTAAGTGCGAGCAGAGGGAGAGCGAAACTCCTATGCTCGCTCTTACAGCAATCTCAATTGCTCTGCACACTGATTACAATCTTATTTGTTACAATTCAATATTATCTATACAGTTTTTAAAAATACAAAAAGGCATGTCTTCAAATGCCTTAACATCGGCCGCGTTGAAAGGCCGTAGGGCTTCAATACAATTCAATTTTCAAGTTAACTTATTAATTAAGTGGAAGCGGGGCAATGCGGTGGATTGCCCTCTTGTAGGTGCCGGATTTGGTCTTTATAGTAACCACTCGCACCCTACCATCTCCGCCGGCTATGGCTTCGGTCACCACGCCTAGCATCCACTGTTGAGGAGGAGCGTTGTCCTCTCCCACGAGGACGACTGTTCCGACCTCCACGTTTTGCCTCTCCTTGGTCCACTTCGACTTTTGCTGGAGGCTCAGCAGGTAGTCCCTTGACCAGTCTGTCCAAAATCGAAGCTTGATGTTTGATATCAGCTGCCATCTTTTAAGCACGTCAGCTTGACGTCGTCGACTGGCTCTGTTGACGCGAGAGGCAGCGGCGCGAGCGTTGTTCCTATTAGGAAGTGCGCTGGCGTGAGCACTTCGCCGTCGTTGGGGTTGTTGCTGGGAGCGACCATTGGCCGCGAATTGAGCACGGCCTCGACCTCGACCAGCACGGTGGTCAACTCGTCCTGCCGTAAGACTGCGCTGCCCAATGCCTTGAGTAGCAGTCCCTTGGCAGACTTCACTGCCGCTTCCCAGAGACCGCCGAAATGCGGCGCTCGAGGAGGAATGAAAACAAATTCCATTCCCCGATCCGCAGCAAACGTTTCCATGTCCGCTGTGTTGGCATGGAACGTGCCCATGAGCCCCAGAGTGCGTGCAGCACCCACGAAATTGGTGGCATTGTCGCAGTACAGCTTCCGTACAAGGCCACGTCGACCAATGAACCTGAAATAAACACATCAAAAATGAATTGGTTGTTAAATCGGTTACTATTCAAGATGCACAGCCTTCGAGGTAAAACAAACAAATACGGCAATATACATTTTAATTGGCGATTTGCCACGAATTCCTAATGAAACCAGTATTGGACCACAAAAGTCCACTCCGCTGATCTCAAATGGTCTATTTCCATGTAAGCGGTCAGCAGGAAGATTACCCATTATTTGGGATAGAAGTTTCGGCTTATAGCGAAAGCAATGTACGCACTTTCGAACTACTGCACTGCAAGCTTCTCGAGCATTGACCAGCCAGATCTGCTGACGAAGCAGACCCATTATACCAGTGGATTGGCGTGGCAATGAGAGCGATGCAAGTGCTCCAAATAAAGCGTTACGAACCTACATTTTTTTGGAAGTAATAGGGGGAACTTGGCATTATGTGCTAGTGGGGCCTTCAATAAACGACCTCCTACTCGTAGCAACCTCAACACACGCCTGCCATGCTGATGTGGATGCAAAAACGGTGTCAGTTTTTGCAATGCCGGTTGCAAAACGATTGATTTCTTTAGCTTTTTTATTTCATCGACGAATTCAATGTGTTGAATAACAGATATGACTGCAAGAAAAGCAAAACTTAGCTCAGAAGCTGTAGGTATCAGTGAAGTATGACCTTCTCGTTTTCCATTGATAAAACGGAACATATATGCAAACTATGCGAATTAACTTAGAATGTGAAGAAGTTGCTTCGATAAGCTGTACGATGGAATTTGGTACCTACGCTTCTCTAACAGCTCTAATTCTTTCGATAACGAAAGTTGTGAATTGGGTGGCCACAATGTATCAGAAAGCTTTAAAAATCCTGGTCCGCAAAACCACAAAGATGTTTTAAGCTCCTCAACGGAACATCCCCGAGACACAATGTCTGCTGGGTTGTCCTTCGTCGGTACATGACGCCAAGATACATTAGTAGTCAATTCTTGGATGGTTGCCACGCGATTAGCAACGAACGTATTCAAGCTAGATGAATGCATTCGCAGCCAATGAAGCACAACCTCCGAGTCTGACCAAAATGTGACTGTATTAATAGGACAATCAAGTAGTTTCTTTACTGCATCCCACAATGTAGCTAACAGTTCTGCAGCACACAACTCCAGCCGCGGAACAGATTTTGTTTTCAAAGGCGCTACCTTTGATTTGGCGATCAACAGCCTGGTAGTGATACCCTCATCTGTTTGCATTCTTACGTATAAACAACAACCGTAAGCTCTCGTTGAGGCGTCGGCAAATCCATGGATCTGCCATCCTTTCGACTTGAGTGTGCCAACGTAACGAGGTATATACAATGAGTCTAAATTTGAGAAGCAGGTAGTTATTGCCTCAAATTCTTGTCTCATTTGGACAGATAATTGGTCATCCCACCCAAGCTTGTGCAACCACATTTCTTGTAGAAGGACCTTCGCACGAGTTACGATCGGACTTAACAAACCTAAGGGGTCGTATAATCGTGCCACAAACGACAGAACGGACCGTTTAGTTGATTGTACCTCTGTTAAGCAGTTCATGGAGTATCTAAAAATGTCATCCATAGGATTCCAAATTAATCCTAAGGTTTTTGTGTTCTCTTGATGACCAATGATAATATCATTTCTTGCTAGTTGTGCTGCGAGTTGCTTACTGTTGGATGACCATTTTGTGAGAGGAAATCCAAATGCTTGAAGAATTATTATCAAGTCTCGATGCAACAAACATAATTCTTCAATGCTATCTGCTCCTGTTAACAAGTCATCAACATAAAAATCTTGGCTAACGATCTTGCAGCTGCTGGATGCGTAGAAGCATGCAAGTCGCTTAGATGTTTTAAACATCGAATTGCTAAGAATGGAGCAGTCGCTGTCCCATACGTTACTGTATTCAAACGAAAGATTTGTAACGGATCAGTGGGCGATTCCCTCCACACAACAAGTTGAAAGTTGCGATGGGACTCGTCAAGTTCAATTTGACGGTACATTTTAGCGATATCTGCTGTAGCAGCCCAAGGACGAAGTCGAAATCTTAGCAAGGTCTCCCATAACTGAGGCTGGATGGTCGGACCCACCATGAGTAGATCATTCAGCGACAATTGAGATGAAGACTTGCTCGAAGCATCAAACACTACTCGTAGTTTAGTGGATGCGCTGTGCGGTCTTAGCACGCATTGATAAGGTATGAAATAATGCGGCTCTCTCGGAATTTGATTATCGGTTGGCTCATATGACCCAAAGCCAAGTACTCTTTCATGAAGTCGATATACATTGGCCGAATGTCATCTGTTTGCTCATTCTCCTTTCCAAAGCCAGAAAACGTCGCCTGGCTGTGTCATATGACATACCAAGACTTTGTGGGCTTGATTTGAATGGCAATGACACTCTGAATCGACCTGAGGTAGTTTGGCAAATAGTCTCTACAAAAGACTTCTCGCACAGTTGTTGTTCTGGGGTATACAAATTTGAAGCAGCTGTATTTGGGTTTTTCTTCCAACTCCCAGAATTTACGAACTATCGAATCTATATCTATGTCGTCCTTTACGACACTAATGAAAGTCGACGAATTATTAGCTGCATTAGCTGCTCGGCAGCGACCAGACACAATCCAACCAAAGGCAGTCAATTGCAACGTTGGACTGTTATCAGGTCCCTTTATTTTGCCCTCTCTTAATATATCAAAGAATATATCAGCACCGAGCAGCAAGTCTATCCGTTGTGGCTTGTGGAACTGAGGATCAGCCAATTGTACATTTTCAGGTACCTTGATCTCTTCAGTATGCTTCTCTGGTTGATACGACGATATAGAACGTAACACACCAAAGTCTGTTCTAATCTCTGTATCGTCCGTGCGAGATGCTATGGCGGTTTGAACGCTGTGACGAACAGAAGACTGACAGTTAGCAATGCCCAACAACTGAATCCCAAATTTTTGCCTTCTCAACTTTAGCTGTTTGGCAAGTTCTTCAGTCATGAAGTTAACTTGCGAGCCGGAATCTAACAAGGCCCTAGCTAAGTGGTAAGATCCAGATTGATCTTTTATCTTAACAACTGCGGTTGCTAGGAGAACTTGATCTGAGGCTATCCGTGCGTGATTTACAGATGAAGTCTGTGAATGATTGATTCGAGGGACTGCCGATACAACTGCTGAGCTACCTTGAGTCGCCTCAGAGGTATATCTATGCAATATAGTATGGTGCGGCTTAGAGCACACTCGACAGTGGGCTGATTTACAAGCAGCCACTGAATGACCTGTTCGCAAACAATTTATGCATAGCGGATAGCTCTTTGCAAATGCAAACCGTTTTTGACATGGAATTGCTGCGAACGACGAACACGATTGGACGAAGTGATCATTCTTTTTACAATACACGCATTTAGGGTCTTGTGGCTGACTTGGCATAGCGACAGCTAGCGAAGTTTTCCCAACTCTTTTCCTATTATCCTGAAATGCCTTACGACTTGAACCAGATGATTCTTCAGCACTTAAGTGTTGATATCGTATGTTTAAGGCAGCTTCACAGTCTTGCCACAGTGGAAGTTTATTGTAGTCAAGATTCTCTTCCCACCTAGAACGCGTGCCAGCGTCTGCTTTCATCATTACCAAATGGATGATCATGGCATTCGAAATCTGTTTGTCAGATCCTAACGACAACAATGATTCGTATATAGCATGTACTGAATCCACTAGCATGCGCAAAGATGATGCTGAGGGTTCAGACATGCGTGGGAGGTCAAAACAACTTAGCGATGCTGTTAAAAAATATGAGACTGATTGTCGTATACATTTTTTAAAGCAGCTAACGCTTTTGGATAGTTAGCATCTGTCACCTGATAAGCCTTGAAAGTGCCTAACGCTTCTTTTTCCAAACAGGACAACAAATGATTGAACTTCTCTATATTCGATAACCCTGGCTCGTTATCTACTAAACTTTCAAACAGACCAATGAAATTCTTATATTCCGCATATTCGCCACTAAACTTTGGCAATTTTATATTCGGTAGATTTCTAGAGTGTAACGTGGAGCCAATCATTGTAGAGTTGGCGGGACTCTCAATTTTAGCTTGGCTATCACTACCTCGCTTCATTAGAAGTGCCTTAGTTGACACACATAAGTCCTCTAACGTGGACCGAGACACTAAGTCAACATTAATGTCGTCCAGCTCTTGTTGTGTTTTTTAAAGGCCTTTTCTATATAGCGGTTCAGTATCTCAAGTCTACATTCAATTTCGAATGGCTCTACTGGTGAAGTGAAATCTCTTAATGATTTGTTTTATGCGGGTTATGTCATTTGTGACGTTCTTATATACGGTCAAGAGAGCATCGACACGCTCTGATGATGACTTGTCCATAGACCGATTCTTTCCTCGCTTGCCAGTCATGATGCTATAAGTGAAGCTCAGTTGAAACGAATTCAATACAACAAAAGAAAAGCTTACTTATGTATGACAACAAGCGAAGAACAACTCAAAGAAGTTAAAAATTGCGTAAATGTATATTACGCTGGCAGTGTTTAACTATACTTGAGTGACTGTAGCAGACAGTTGTTAGCGAAATAGCGAAGACAACAACCAGAGTGGATGAGTGACTATTACTTTGAGTGATCTCTACTGACTGTGTAGAGCGATTGAGTACAATGCATGCACACTTGCTACTGCGCAAAGTGAGAGCGTGAGTACCAACGAGCGGAAATTGCTAAGCGAACGGTTAAGCAATTGAGTGCAACGCATGCACACTTGCTACTGCGCAAAGTGAGAGCGTGAGTATCAACGAGCGGAATTGCTAAGCGAACGGTTAAGCAATTGAGTGCAACGCATGCACACTTGCTACTGCGCAAAGTGAGAGCGTGAATATCAACGAACGAAA
>JAUESR010000168.1:0-42435 GCA_030914345.1 Drosophila koepferae | reverse complement strand
CCTGTGTCCTACGATAAGGGGTCTGCCTGGTCCGTCGATTGGTCCAGGATAAAATGCAACTTGCGGCCTCTTCAGAATAATTCGTGTTTAAGCACCAGTGTTTCAATTCGTACTGATTTATGTCTAACAGCAAGCGCAGCTTGCACATTAGAGAGCGCATCTAAGTGCGAGCAGAGGGAGAGCGAAACTCCTATGCTCGCTCTTACAGCAATCTCAATTGCTCTGCACACTGATTACAATCTTATTGTTACAATTCAATATTATCTATACAGTTTAAAAAATACAACAAAAAGGCATGTCTTCAAATGCCTTAACATCGGCCGCGTTGAAAGGCCGTAGGGCTTCAATTCAATACAATTCAATTTTCAAGTTAAATTATTAATTAAGTGGAAGCGGGGCAATGCGGTGGATTGCCCTCTTGTAGGTGCCGGATTTGGTCTTATAATAAACCACTCGCACCCTTCCCATCTCCGCCGGCCTATGGCTTCGGTCACCACGCCTAGCATCCATTGTTGAGGAGGAGCGTTTGTCCTCTCCCAACGAGGACGACGTTCCGACCTCCACGTTTTGCCCTCTCCTTGGTCCACCTTCGACTCTTTGCTGGAGGGCTCAGCAGGTAGTCCCCTTGACCAGTCTGTCCAAAATCGAAGCTTGATATTTGATATCGGCTGCCATCTTTTTAAGCACGTCAGCTGACGTCGTCAACTGGCTCTGTTTGACGCGAGTGGCAGCGGCGCGAGCGTTTGTTCCCTATTAGGAAGTGCGCTTGGCGTGAGCACTTCGCCGTCGTTGGGGTTGTTGCTGGGAGCGACCATTGGCCGCGAATTGAGCAAGGCCTCGACCTCGACCAGCACGGTGGCCCAACTCGTCCTGCCGTAAGATGCGCTTGCCCCATTGCCTTGAGTAGCAGTCCCTTGGCAGACTTCACTGCCGCTTCCAGAGACCGCGAAATGCGGCGCTCGAGGAGGAATGAAAACAAATTCCATTCCCCGATCCGCAAGCAAACGTTTCCATGTCCCGCTGTGTGTTGGCATGGAACGTGCCCATGAGCCCCCCAGAGTGCGTGCAGCACCCACGAAATTGGTGGCATTGTCGCAGTACAGCTTCCGTACAAGGCCACGTCGACCAATGAACCTGGATAAACACATCAAAAATGAATTGTTGTTAAATCGGTTACTAATTCGAGATGCACAGCCTTCGAGGTAAACAAACAAATCCGGCAATATACATTTTAACTGGCGATTTGCCACGAATTCCTAATGAAACCAGTATTGGACCACAAAAGGTCCACTCCGCTGATCTCAAATGGTCCTATTTCATGTAAGCGGTCAGCAGGAAGATTACCCATTATTTGGGATAGAAGTTTCGGCTTATAGCGAAAGCAATGTACGCACTTTCGAACTACTGCACTGCAAGCTTCTCGAGCATTGACCAGCCAGATCTGCTGACGAAGCAGACCCATTAATACCAGTGGATTGGCGTGGCAATGAGAGCGATGCAAGTGCTCCAAATAAAGCGTTACGAACCTACATTTTTTTGGAAGTAATAGGGGGGAACTTGGCATTATGTGCTAGTGGGGCCTTCAATAAACGACCTCCTACTCGTAGCAACCTCAACACACGCCTGCCATGCTGATGTGGATGCAAAAACGGTGTCAGTTTTTGCAATGCCGGTTGCAAAACGATTGATTTCTTTAGCTTTTTTATTTCATCGACGAATTCAATGTGTTGAATAACGGATATGACTGCAAGAAAGCAAAACTTAGCTCAGAAGCTGTAGGTATCAGTGAAGTATGACCTTCTCGTTTTCCATTGATAAACGGAACATATATGCAACTATGCGAATTAACTTAGAATATGAAGAAGTTGCTTCGATAAGCTGTACGATGGAATTTGGTACCTCATCGACCGCGATCAGAGTGATTGCAGGTCTACGCTTCTCTAACAGCTCTAATTCTTTCGATAACGAGAGTTGTGAATTGGGTGGCCACAATGTATCAGAAAGCTTTAAAAATCCTGGTCCGCAAAACCACAAAGATGTTTTAAGCTCCTCAACGGAACATCCCCGAGACACAATGTCTGCTGGGTTGTCCTTCGTCGGTACATGACGCCAAGATACATTAGTAGTCAATTCTTGGATGGTTGCCACGCGATTAGCAACGAACGTATTCAAGCTAGATGAATGCATTCGCAGCCAATGAAGCACAACCTCCGAGTCTGACCAAAATGTGACTGTATTAATAGGACAATCAAGTAGTTTCTTTACTGCATCCCACAATGTAGCTAACAATTCTGCAGCACACAACTCCAGCCGCGGAACAGATTTTGTTTTTAAAGGCGCTACCTTTGATTTGGCGATCAACAGCCTGGTAGTGATACCCTCATCTGTTTGCATTCTTACGTATAAACAACAACCGTAAGCTCTCGTTGAGGCGTCGGCAAATCCATGGATTTGGCATCCTTTCGACTTGAGTGTGCCAACGTAACGAGGTATATACAATGACTCTAAATTTTGAGAAGCAGGTAGTTCATTTCCTCAAATTCTTGTCTCATTTGGACAGGTAATTGGTCATCCCACCCAAGCTTGTGCAACCACATTTCTTGTAGAAGGACCTTCGCACGAGTTACGATCGGACTTAACAAACCTAAGGGGTCGTATAATCGTGCCACAAACGACAGAACGGACCGTTTAGTTGGTTGTACCTCTGTTAAGCAGTTCATGGAGTATCTAAAAATGTCATCCATAGGATTCCAAATTAATCCTAAGGTTTTGTGTCCTCTTGATGACCAATGATAATATCATTTCTTGCTGGTTGTGCTGCGAGTTGCTTACTGTTGGATGACCATTTTGTGAGAGGAAATCCAAATGCTTGAAGAATTATTATCAAGTCTCGATGCAACAAACATAATTCTTCAATGCTATCTGCTCCTGTTAACAAGTCATCAACATAAAAATCTTGGGCTAACGATCTTGCAGCTGCTGGATGCGTAGAAGCATGCAAGTCGCTTAGATGTTTTAAACATCGAATTGCTAAGAATGGAGCAGTCGCTGTCCCATACGTTACTGTATTCAAACGAAAGATTTGTAACGGATCAGTGGGCGATTCCCTCCACACAACAAGTTGAAAGTTGCGATGGGACTCGTCAAGTTCAATTTGACGGTACATTTTAGCGATATCTGCTGTAGCAGCCCAAGGACGAAGTCGAAATCTTAGCAAAGTCTCCCATAACTGAGGCTGGATGGTTGGACCCACCATGAGTAGATCATTCAGCGACAATTGAGATGAAGACTTGCTAGAAGCATCAAACACTACTCGTAGTTTAGTGGATGCGCTGTGCGGTCTTAGCACGCATTGATACGGGATGAAATAATGCGGCTCTCTCGGAATTTGATTATCGGTTGGGCTCATATGACCCAAAGCAAGTACTCTTTCATGAAGTCGATATACATTGGCCGAATGTCATCTTGTTGCTCATTCTCCTTTCCAAAGCCAGAAAACGTCGCCTGGCTGTGTCATATGACATACCAAGACTTTGTGGGCTTGATTTGAATGGCAATGACACTCTGAACCGACCTGAGGTGGTTTGGCAAATAGTCTCTACAAAGACTTCTCGCACAGTTGTTGTTCTGGGGTATACAAATTCGAAGCAGCTGTATTTGGTTTTTCTTCCAACTCCCAGAATTTACGAACTATCGAATCTATATCTATGTCGTCCTTTACGACGCTAATGAAAGTCGACGAATTATTAGCTGCATTAGCTGCTCGGCAGCGACCAGACACAATCCAACCAAAGGCAGTCAATTGCAACGTTGGACTGTTATCAGGTCCCTTTATTTTTCCCTCTCTTAATATATCAAAGAATATATCAGCACCGAGCAGCAAGTCTATCCGTTGTGGCTTGTGGAACTGAGGATCAGCCAATTGTACATTTTCAGGTACCTTGATCTCTTCAGTATGCTTCTCTGGTTGATACGACGATATAGAACGTAACACACCAAAGTCTGTTCTAATCTCTGTATCGTCCGTTCGAGATGCTATGGCGGTTTGAACGCTGTGACGAACAGAAGACTGACAGTTAGCAATGCCCAACAACTGAATCCCAAATTTTTGCCTTCTCAACTTTAGCTGTTTGGCAAGTTCTTCAGTCATGAAGTTAACTTGCGAGCCGGAATCTAACAAGGCCCCTAGCTAAGTGGTAAGATCCAGATTGATCTTTTATCTTAAACAACTGCGGTTGCTAGGATAACTTGATCTGAGGCTATCCGTGCCGTGATTTACAGATGAAGTCTGTGAATGATTGATTCGAGGGACTGCCGATACAACTGCTGAGCTACCTTGAGTCGCCTCAGAGGTATATCTATGCAATATAGTATGGTGCGGCTTAGAGCACACTCGACAGTGGGCTGATTTACAAGCAGCTACTGAATGACCTGTTCGCAAACAATTTATGCATAGCGGATAGCTCTTTGCAAATGCAAACCGTTTTTGACATGGAATTGCTGCGAACGACGAACACGAATGGACGAAGTGATCATTCTTTTTACAATACACGCATTTAGGGTCTTGTGGCTGACTTGGCATAGCGACAGCTAGCGAAGTTTTCCCAACTCTTTTCCTATTATCCTGAAATGCCTTACGACTTGAACCAGATGATTCTTCAGCACTTAAGTGTTGATATCGTCTGTTTAAGGCAGCTTCACAGTCTTGCCACAGTGGAAGTTTATTGTAGTCAAGATTCTCTTCCCACCTAGAACGCGTGCCAGCGTCTGCTTTCATCATTACCAAATGGATGATCATGGCATTCGAAATCTGTTTGTCAGATCCTAACGAACAACAATGATTCGTATATAGCACGTACTGAATCAACTAGCATGCGCAAAGATGATGCTGAGGGTTCAGACATGCGTGGGAGGTCAAACAACTTAGCGATGCTGTTAAAAAATATGAGACACTGATTGTCGTATACATTTTTTAAAGCAGCTAACGCTTTTGGATAGTTAGCATCTGTCACCTGATAAGCCTTGACAGTGCCTAACGCTTCTTTTTCCAAACAGGACAACAAATGATTGAACTTCTCTATATTCGATAACCCTGGCTCGTTATCTACTAAACTTTCAAACAGACTAATGAAATTCTTATATTCCGAATATTCGCCACTAAACTTTGGCAATTTTATATTCGGTAGATTTCTAGAGTGTGACGTGGAGCCAATCATTGTAGAGTTGGCGGGACTCTCAATTTTAGGTTGGCTATTACTACCTAGCTTCATTAGAAGTGCCTTAGTTGACACACATAAGTCCTCTAACGTGGACCGAGACACTAAGTCAGCATTAATGTCGTCCAGCTCTTGTTGTGTTTTTAAAGGCCTTTTCTATATAGCGGTTCAGTATCTCAAGTCTACATTCGAATGGCTCTACTGGTGTAGTGAAATCTCTTAATGATTTGTTTATGCGGGTTATGTCATTTGTGACGTTCTTATATACGGTCAAGAGAGCATCGACACGCTCTGATGATGACTCGTCCATAGACCGATTCTTTCCTCGCTTGCCAGTCATGATGCTATAAGTGAAGCTCAGTTGAAACGAAATTCAATAAACAAAATAAAAGCTCACTTATGTATGACAACAAGCGAAGAACAACTCAAAGAAGTTAAAAGTTGCGCGCGATAGTAATAAATATCAGTATATTACGCTGGCAGTGTTTAACTATACTTGAGTGACTGTAACAGACAGTTGTTAGCGATATAGCGACGACAACAACCAGAGTGGATGAGTGACTATTACTTTGAGTGATCTCTACTGACTGTGTAGAGCGATTGAGTACAATGCATGCACACTTGCTATTGCGCAAGTGAGAGCGTGAGTACCAACGAGCGAAATTGCTAAGCGAACGGTTAAGCAATTGAGTGCAACGCATGCACACTTGCTACTGCGCAAAGTGAGAGCGTGAGTATCAACGAGCGAAATTGCTAAGCGAACGGTTAAGCAATTGAGTGCAACGCATGCACACTTGCTACTGCGCAAAGTGAAATGCGAGACGAAAATGAGCAAGAATTGCAACACGCTAAAGGCGCCAAAGACAATTTGGAATATGCGAATTACCAGATTGAACAGGGCAAAGGTCAATTACAATTTGCACCTTATTTTATTTATTTGCTTTTTATGCTTTAAATAAATTAAATATTATTCACATAGGCATAGATAAGTTTGTACATACAATAATATTCTGTATGTCTCAAGTAATGCATTTATTTATTTGCTCTTGCATTACTCGGTGATCTACATGCACTATGTTTATCTGGTACTTCCCTGACTATTGATACAATCCATAAAACAGCCTTCCAATCCTGAAGAGTCCACCCGGGGGCGCCAAAAATGTCCTACGATAAGGGGTCTGCCTGGTCCGTCGATTGGTCCAGGATAAAATGCAACTTGCGGCCTCTTCAGAATAATTCGTGTTTAAGCACCAGTGTTTCAATTCGTACTGATTTATTGTCTAACAGCAAGCGCAGCTTGCACATTAGAGAGCGCATCTAAGTGCGAGCAGAGGGAGAGCGAAACTCCTATGCTCGCTCTTACAGCAATCTCAATTGCTCTGCACACTGATTACAATCTTATTTGTTACAATTCAATATTATCTATACAGTTTTAAAAAATACAAAAAAGGCATGTCTTCAAATGCCTTAACACCCTCCATATTGGATTCTTCTGTTTTAAAAATATTGTTAATGAACACCCTAAAAATATCACTATTACTGACTTAATGGAAGTATCTCAATTTAAAGTCTTGCTAAATAATAATTTTCTGCATTTTATTATAAGATACCCTAAGCCTAAAATAGTATGTGAGAAATTTTACCCTGTCTAACACAATGGCATAATACATTTCGGCGAAGACGAAAATATAGCTGATTGCGGCAATCATGCAATATCAATTTTGAAATACCAAGCCTACCGTACCTACAGAAGCTAAGCATAAGGAACTCCGAGGACTTCATTCACCTAAGTGGGAAAGGAGTTAACACAACTGACCAACAGAGTGCAAATATTCAAGCTGATCATGCAATCTACGCGCAACAATGTTACTGTCCTTCGCACAATAGCATAGGTCAGGGTTTTCAGGGCTTAGAGCTAGCTTTGATCATAAGAATTTATGTCACTTAGAGTTAGTTGATTTTTGGAAATAATGAACGTCGGTCATCGCCACGGAATTATTGAAGTCTTCTCATTTAGTGCAACACCGCGTGTTTCCCCAATCAGATACCAAACAGATACCAAAGTGATAGCATCGTACCTCGTACATATTAGTATCACATGGTGTTAAAACTAATTTCATTAACTTATATACTTTGTTGGGATTGCGAGGTCTCCTTCATCCTGTTACACACATTTTCACAAAACCATTATACCTTCAATTCCCATTTTCAATGGGTTCAGGGCGTAAAAAATATAGGTATACAAAATTTAGCATAATGACACAACTTGACTTAATAATATTTATATTAAGCGAAATACGTAATCTTGTCTCAAATACTTACCTTAGGACTTCTCCCGATACTTTATGGAGCCATATATGTATATACATATATATGTACAATATAAATTTACATGTTTATATGCTTTTATGAACCAATATTATTTGTTTTTTTTTTTTTACCGTCTATCTGACTATTTATATGCATTAAAATATGTTAAATCTTTAAAATGATTAATTAAATTTTTAATTGAATGTATTTGCTTATTATGATAATTAGCTTAAATGTTAAATTTAAACAGTTCGTCTTAATATAAGGAACACGATGGTGTGAGTATTTATTAATTAATTATTGAAATTAGAAGTCATCGTCTTTTTCACTATTTCTGAGTATTCATTTATGAGCGTTGCTATCTGAAAAGCCTGAAAAAAAAAAAACAAACTACTTTAATATAAATTATAGCATGTTGTATGTCAAATAAGCATATTCTCATAGTATTGTCAAGTTTACATATGTTCGACCTAAAGTAAGAGTATCATACTCATAACATAGCAGCACTTTCTATGCTATGCTTATACAATCATATATATACATATATATACAGATATATAGCAACTTTCTCTCTCTGCCGACGTTCTTAGCGGCAGACCTCACTTGAATATTCTATCTATTAAGCCCTTAATTAATATTGAATAAAGAAGAGAGACACTCTCAATGCAACCAACAACCCAAATATACGTGTTTAAATATAAAATGGTATTGGGTGTATTAAAAATTATAAATCTATATAAGACGAATAAACTCTCTCTATAGTAAGTACATTAATTATATAAAATATTATCTTGTAAATTTCTTATAATTACAAAACATAAAAATATTTTAATATATTCATTCAAGCTCAATGTTAGTCATGAGTAAATTTCGATTTAATAATTTGTAAAACTGAATGTCTTTGGATATTCGTTTTTGCAACTTTTCTATGTTTTGTCTTCATAATCAAATTCATTATAAAACAAGAATAGCAAATCTGGTGTATAATATTATTAAAAAGCGTTTTGTATTAAAAAAAAAAATTTTGTTTTATCGATATTAGATTTGAAATTTTTATATTATTGAATATTAGTACCTGTGATGTGCTTAAAATAACTTTAGATTGTTTTTTTTCCGTTCCAGTAAAAATCATCAGTGAGTTCATATTGGGCGAGAATGATATCAAAGACTCATACTCATGTGAACATAAAATATTTCGTGATCTGTGCTCTAGTAAATGAATACCATTCTGGTCAACAGCTAACCACAAAATCCTTGGCCAATTGGATGTAAACGATTGCTGCAATAAATATAATATGAAGTATAGCTTTTTTATTCCATTCCATAAAAACAAGTAAGAAAGCTGTAGTCGTGACTGCTCGACTACGAAATCCCCCTGAGCCCTTCTTCGAACGAATAATATTCCAAGAATGCTTCGTTTCGATCGATCGCTTCGACACGAGCACACACACACGCTGATCTATGCTTGTACGCCTGTATGTGTGTGAGCATAGCAGGCGGCTTGCTGTCTCGCTGCCTTCGTTGCTGCGCCAAATGGGTTTTGCTGCACAAACTTTATTGTTTAATAATTCAGTTTCCAGATGAACAATCGTATTGATCTCTTCAGATTATGAATATTATATTCATATCTATATGCTGAACCTAACTGCATGTCTCTAGTATTTGAAATGCATTTTTTACACATTTGGGGGTGTGGGGGCGAATTGGGGAACGGAATCCAAAATCTGACAAAACCCGAAATTGTAATAAATTTGTATCTATATATATGCAAATGACTTGGAGACTCTAACTACATCCAAAGATGAATTAGATTTAATTTTATAACTGGTTCCCGATAAAGCTTTCTATCGATAACTTTGGAAATATACGAGTTATCGAATTTCTGAAAAAAAACTCGTACTGCGCATGCAATATACGAACCTAACACAAAAAGAATGAACTCTCTAGCTTTTGTATCTTCGGAAATCAACGCGTTCTAACATAAGGACAGACGGACGGACGGACAGATGGAAATGACTATATCAACTTTTCTCGTCACTCTGATGAAGAATATATATACTTTATGGGGTCTGCCACGCCTCCTTCTGCCTGTTACGTACATTTAACAAAACCATTATACCGTGATTTCCCATTTTCAATGGACTCAGGGTATAACAAGTAAGAAAGCTGTATTCGAGACTGCTCGACTACGAAATCCCCTGAACCCTTCTTCGAACGAATAATATTCCAAGAATTATTCGATTCGTTTCTGCACGCATAAGAAACTGTACATGGAAAACCACGCGCACACGTAGACGCAAGATGAGTTAGCGAGTAAAGAAAGATAGTTCACTCACCATTGCGGTTATCAAATCGCAAATCACGGTGGACAGCAAAGAGCTACAGTTGGTCTCCCAGTTGGGAAAGCCAAAACTCTGGTCGAGCTGTCCAAAATTAGAATAGGATGGGTAGTATGCCGTATCCGAGCCGTGGACCAGCCTAAACGCTGCTTCAAGTGCCTCGATTACGGTCATATAGCAGCTAACTGCGCTAGCGACTCTGACCTGAAGGGTGCCTGTTTCGGGTGTGGCGAGATGGGTCACAGTGCAAAAGCATGCACCAAGCATCCCAAATGTAGCCTCTGCATCCGTAAAGGCGAAAAGCAGACGGACCATTCAGCAGGCAGCTTCAAGTGCCCATCCTACCGTTAAGCTGCGCGTAAAATTAAATGTTAAGGTTTCTTCAGCTTAACTTAAATCATTGTGTATCTGCACAAGATCTACTAGAGCAGACTGTAGGAGAAAAATGTATAGACGTAGCCTTTCTCAGAGAACCTCATCATTGTAAGACCAGCTGTCCCAGATCGTGGGCAACAGACAGTACTGACAAAGCAGCGCTGTGGGCATGTGGCAATTCAACGAATGTGCTTTCAGATGTAAAGCCATTCAATAGATTCGTACGCGGCCAATACGGTAACTTATGGCTCTACAGTTGCTACCTGGCCTCCAGTAGACAGCTCAGCGATTTCGCAACGACGCTTGATAAGCTCGCCGTGGATGCTAGGGGTCGGAAGGCCATTATAGCAGGTGACTTTAATTCATGGGCGTTAGAATGGAGTAGCCACACAACTAATACCAGAGGCCGTATACTACTGGAGATTTTCGCGACATTAGATGTTGCATTGCTTAATACTGGCCACGAGTATAACTTCAGTAGGGCTGGTTACGAATCGGTAATTGACATTACCTTTGTCACTTCATCTATCTTCACTTCACTTCATCATGGAGTCATTGCGTTAACTATACGGGTAGTGATCATACGGCACTTTTGTTCACAATAGGTGAGCCACCTGGAAGGCGCCAAACTTGTGGAGAGAATCGTATCAGCTGGATACTTTTAATCCCTTGGCCTTTTCAGAGGCAATTCGCTGGGCACATCTGGCAATGTTGAGGCCAGAGCATGCCAAATGGTAGCCCAAATTCAGAGTGCCTGCAGTAGCAGCATGCTACGCCGCAAGCAGTTCATGCGACAACAAACGCCTATGTATTGGTGGAATGCACAAATAGGTGAAATTCGACGCAAATGCATCCAAGCGAGAAGAAGCTACCAACGCGCCCGCGGTAGGCCCACATATGTAGAAAAGCAAGTAGCATACCATGCGGCTAGAAGACAGTTGAAGAAGGACATTCGGCAAGCAAAAGAGAATGCTTCTTAGAATTGTGCGACAACACAGCTAGCTGGGATATGATACTGGATGTGATGTCACAATTTAATATCCCTAGATATCTAAAAGAGATAGTGAGGAGCTACTTCAGAGGAAGAACACTAATATACAATACGAGTGAGGGTCCCCCAAATTCATATAGTGTCAGCTGGAGTCCCTCAAGGTTCAGTGCTGGGCCTCTGCTATGGAATATTATGTACGACGGCGTACTGCGTTTGGAACTACCAGCAGGTGCGCACACTATTGGCTTTGCTGATGATGTAGCAGTCGTCACCATAGGAAATGAGCTTAAACATACTGAGGATATGTGCAGCGCAAGTATCAATCGCATACGAAGCTGGTTGTCTGGAGCTGGACTAGAACTAGCGGCACACAAAACGGAAGTCGTCCTAATCAGCAGTCGCAAAAGAGTGGAAACTGCCAATATAAAGATCAGCAGCGTTACCATCACATCTAAGAGGGCAAAAAAGTATCGTGGCGTCATGTAGACACAAGATTAACTTTCTGCGAGCACTTAGCCGAGGCATTTGCGCCACCTACAGACTGAGCGCAATCAGAGTTTGCTGCGCTTTTAGGACAGTCTCCGAAGACGCGGCACTTGTTATTGCCGGTATGGTGCCACTGGAGGAATTGGTCGCCGAAGCCGTGGAGCGGAACGCACACGAGCGTATACGGCGCGACGCTATCAGGGCGGACAACATTGCACGATGGCAAAGACGATGGAATACCTAAACAAAAGGGCGTTGGACGCACACGCTCATCCCTGAGCTTGCACCATGGATAAACCGCAAGCACGGTGAGGTTAATTTTTTTCGGAGCTACTTGAAGCGCTTTGGCCATGAGGACGCGGTCGAATGCTCCTGGTGCGGACGAGGTCTGGTGGAAGATGCCAAACATGGAATCGGAGGCAGCTTGGAATCATACAAGCACTTTCGCGGCCACAATAATGATGGAGCTCCGCAGAGTCGAGCGGATAAGTAAACGTATTTTATCGCTGTCCGTTCATATTCTCTGCATCTATGCACATGTTCTTTTACATTTTTTGTCAATTGCTAGCTACGAGCATTTTTATTTTACATATTTTTAAAATATGTCTGGAAAGCGATTTAAGCTTCAACGTGGTGCAGCTCATCTATTACAACCACGAGATGATGGATATGTTTTTTTGCGCCCAGGAGAACGGTTTTTAATGTGATAAACCGGGCCGAAAAGGAAAAAAGGCTGCTTTCAAAGATGGGAAGAGGGCTAACTAACCCTCTACTCGGTTAATAATAATTCTAATGAACGCTAATCCGCATATTTCTTTCAAAAGTCTTGCCAAAGAGGTGAAGGAAGAATGTGGCATCACATGAAACGGTGCGCAAAGTCCTCTTGCGGCATGAGTACAGTTCGAGGGTAGCACGGAAAAAACGTGTATTTTATATTATATTTATTAAAAAATGCTTACTGCGCCAATTGATAAGATATTTATAAACCTACACATATGAATTGAGCATTTAAGCACTAGAAACTGCTTTCCCAATTTGTCATTAGCATTATAGCAGTGAACTTATTAAGGTTTAGCTAACGAATACATGTTATTTTCAAAAGACCTGGATTCGAATCCCGCTGGAAAACTTTTGTTTATTAATCGAAAACTTATAATTTGGCCACAAAAAACTTCTTTGCCGATTTGCCACGCCCTTAGTGGACGTAGATATATCTACCATAGCTTATTTATCTTGGGTTGTCAACCCGAGTATACATGCCAAAGTCTCAAGTCTCTACTGCCAATAGTGTTCTAAATATATCACAATTTGAAAAATCACTATATATTTAGGTCCGATTTGAGAGACTGATAGACGGACGGACAGCAAGACGGACATTGCACAAACCCAATATACTCTTTTCCCTTTGGGAACGGAGTAAAAAAAAAAGCTTGTGAAAATAAAAATTTTTACGTACTCTCCTTCTACAGGAGGTGCGGTGATTCGACTCCCCATCACAGTTCAATATGATAAAATAAAGCTTTTGGAAAATGCCTACGGCAACTTATTGCCGGCACCTTCTCGTTGGCCGAAGTACCGCTGTTGCTATGCAAAGAGGGAGCGTCCATCACTTGGAGCGGTACCTCGGCTAACGGTCTCCTATGACCCGCGGGTGAGCGACGCGAGCCAATTGCTGACACTATAGGAGCGAAAGAGACGGACTATAGCCCGCTCTCTGAACCCTTCCAGTCGCGTGGGTTGCTCCTTAATAATCGCGTTGTTGTAATATACGCGCACCCGTGATTTAAAGTGGTCTCGGAATTTTTAGTTTAAGAGAGAACCACTGTGGCAGCTTCGACCTGCAAATGGCATTTACAAAAAATAATATGAGTACCGGTAAAATAATATTATTACAAATATTGCGTTTGGGTGCCCAACGCTTCGTGGAGTCTTCCTTACCCAGTAACCCACGTCGTCACAAGGAAAAACTTGCGGTTACATCGTAGCCGCCGATGGCATAAGACCGGACATGAAGAAAGTAGATGTTATTAGAAAACTCGCGCCACCTTCCAATGTCAAAGAGCTAAAGAGTTTTCTTGGTATGACCTCTTCCTATAGGAAGTTTATCAAAGACTAAGCGAAAATCGCGAAGACTCTTACTAACTTGACACGGGGTGAGGGCGCTGGAGTAAAAGCCTGCCAATTAAAGAGAGTGCCTATCAAACTCGATGAGGCAGCTTGAGTAAAATCTCTTCATGTTTCATCTTCCGAGGTATTGGGATTTCCCAATTTCCATAAGAGTACAATTGTGAGCTGCTTTACAAGCCAGCGAAATCAAAAGTCTAGGCGGATGCGCTCTCCCGTTTACGATCTCAAACGAACATTCTCCACACCGATTGCCATGCCGTTGACCTTTCACACGCTGACTCAGATTTAGTAGTTACCGTAAATAATGTACTTCAAATCGCAACAATCCTCGTACCCCATGTGTAAGCCCTAATTACCGTTTTCAGGAATCAGTTAGTGTTTAACCCATTTCCATTTCCAGGGTATACTAGACACAAAATTCCTCTAATGGGTGACAGTAAGACGTTGCTAACCGTTGCCTTAATTATTAGCGGAATGAAAATTCCCGACAATTACGTACAGTCTTTCCAAGAATGCTACTTGAAGCAATTAACTTCTTTCAAAGCAAGAATAACGCAAAAATTAGTGAAAGACATTACTAAAGACGACGATTTTTCGGCAGCCATAGCACGAGAATATGCCAGAGCACACAGAAATTTAAAAGAGGTTAGATTACAACTTCTAGACGGCTGTTATTTCCTAAAAATGGCCAGTCGTATTAAAGCTTTCACGGGTTCGTGCCAAACCTGCCAAACCCTATATCAGACATATAATCGACAAATCGTTTCTGCAACCCACACCGGTTCCTACTTGCCCTTGCAGGTATTGCACATAAACCTTGATATGCTTGACAAAAAGAAATATCTCAGCTGTATAGACAAATTTTCGAAGTAAGCCAAGTTGTTTCAAATAGAGTCAAAATCTGTGCTACACCTGCGCAAAGACTTGACCAAAGTCTTGCATTACTTCACCGCACCAAAAAGACAATGGTACGAACGGAGTTTACACTCTTCAACAGTTTTAAATTTCCTTCAAGCCCTGGGTATTGAGATATACCATGCTCCTTCACAAAAGAGTGAGGTGAACGGGCAGGTCGAAGGATTTCATTCCACGTTCTTGGAAATTTACCGTTGTCTCAAACAAGAATACCAAGCATTTACTGCCGACGAACTTGTCGCTATTTCGTTCAATAGATTGGCATGGAAATGGATTGCAGGATCACCAGATGCTTCAGACTGGAGCGCGATTCTTAACATACGAGACAACATAGCCCAAAACAACAATCAGCAATACAAGGTCGAAGCGTCGAAGCCGTCGCTAAACAGACTAAATGACATCATAAAAAGAGTCAACAACACCGGCCGCAATGAACATGCCGTCGTAAATACCTTGCACAAAGCAATCTTACTGGAAAATCAAGTCGGTGAATTGAGCCGAGCTTGCCAATTCGCAAAAGCTGGCTTGGTAAATAGCATCCTGCTGGACGAGGAAGAGATACGAGCATTACTCAAAGAAATGGACTCGCCCTACCAAAGCGCTGTGGAATCAACGGAGTTCGCAAAACCGCTGTGTCATACCGGGTTCAACAGCGGACACGCTAACGTCATCCTATCATCCTATCATCATCCTATCGACTACTTATTTCATACGAATTGAAGATAAACATATTGTAAGTAGACACAATCCTTAACTTGCATAAATGCATATACAGACATTTATATTCGGTTTTTTGTTTTTTTCAACGCAAATAAAATATAAACTATTTATTAAAATAAAAAAGTGTAAATGGTATATTTTAGATTGAAATTACCTTTTCAGAGAGGTATACATAAAGGTATTATATTTAACATAACTAATAGAAGTTATAGATTTTTCTTAAACAACTATCAAAATTCGAGTTTTAACAAAAAATTGATTATATACTAAAAAAATTTATTATATAATACTTGATATGGTATCCATTATTTTCTATAATGTGCTTAAGAAATCTGCACACATCAATTTTTTTGTTGTGTCCTTGGAGACGATATTGGCCCACTCTTCCTGCAGCCGTGTCTTTAGGGTAGATATTGTCGATATTCTTTGAGATTGCCAGTCCAACTTGATCCACAAATTCTCTATGGAATTGAGATCTGAACTTGTGTTTCCAAGAGTTTTGGGCAATTGCAACCAGGACATGACTTTAAGGGCTTTATAGTTAGGATAAAATACCCATTCTTTCAGTCAACTGCTTAAGATTTTCTTTCAAAATGTTTTGAATGGTAACTCGGGTCGTCATGCCATCTATAAAACCCAAATTTCCTGCTCCCTTGGTGTAAGTGAAGCCCCAAAACATGACGAAACCTTTGCCGTGCTTTATGGTTTTCATTAAATATATTTTTTTCAGCTTCATACTAACTTAATATCACACCCTGGGCCATTCCCATTACTTCTAAACAAATTAAATTTGCTTGTAGTCTGAGGTTAATAATATCCTTTATTTCCGCATACGGTCAGAAAAGAATGGATTTTTCATAGAAATTAAGCAATTGTACCCATATGTTATTTCTAGTACACCAAATTTTTCAAGCTGAATCGAATATTCTATAACCGGCAATGAGTTCAGCTTTTAATCCTGGAGCACTTGTTCAAGGATTGTCTATTACTTTTCTTAAAATCTCGGTATATCCTCGGAGAGTAAGTTTTTTAGGTTGAGTAGTATGCTTAATTGAGGCGATCCTTTACTCATTTCTCAAACTTCGGAGGATGTCTTATTATTATTTAGCTTATTTTTCAGAATTCAAGTAATTTCAGTTAAACTTTGCCCTCCAACTGCACCTGGAGCCCAAGATCTCGCTGTTCCAACGATGAATTTGGTCCTTTTTGGCCTATTGTGTATTTCAGCTAAGGAATTTAGTTTTGCGCTAATTTTTATACCCCGAGCCCATTGAAAATGGGAAATCAGGGTAAATGGCTTTGTTAAAAGTATGTAACAGGCAGAAGAAGGCGTGGCAGACACCATAAAGTATATATATTCTTGATCAGGGTGACGAGAAAAGTTAATATAGCTATGTCCGTCTGTCCGTATGTTTGAACGCGTCGATTTCCGAGGATACAAAAGCTAGAGAGTTTATTTTTTTGTGTTAGGTCCGTATATTGCACGCTCAGTATGAATATATCGAGTATCAGTTATCGAATAAGAGTTTCCAAGTCTTCTGCATATATAGATACTGATTTAATACAGTTTAGGTTTTTGTCAGATTTTAGATTACGTTCCCCAATTCGCTCCCACACCCCAAATGTGTAAAAAAAATTAATTTCAAATACTAGAGACATGCAGTTTGGTTTAGCATATAGATATGAATATCATATTCATAATCTGAAGAGGTGAATACGATTGAACTAGAAACAGAATTATTAATCAATATAGTTTTCGCAGCAAAACCCATGTGGCGCAGCAACAGACGTAGAGAGACAGCAAGACGCTTGCAATGCTCACACACATACATGCCTACAAGGGTAGATCAGCGTGTGTGTGTGCTCGTGTTTCTGCATGAACAGTTTCTTACTCGTGGAGAATCGAAACGAGGCATTCTTCGAATATGATTCTCTCGAAGAAGAGCTCAGGCGATTTCATAGTCGAGTAGTCGTGACTACAGCTATCTTATTTTAATAAATAGTTTGTTTTATTTGCGTTTGAAGTTGAAAAAAACAAAAAACCGAATAGTGATGTTACGTGTATACACATCCAAGTGTGTACACATATTCTGAGAATTGGGATTGAATCGTGAGTTTTGTCAGAAGCTATAGCAGTAAACTTATTTAGGTTTGGCTAGACAGTTTTAGATCAGGGCAGTGGTGTTGGTGGTAAGTGTTATGGAACTTGCGCGAGGGGCGTGGGTTCAATACCCGCTGGAAACACTTTTTGTTTGTTGTTGTTTTAAAATACTCGGGCTCAAATCCCGCTGGAAACTTTTTATTTATTAATTGAAAACTTTAAAATTTTATTTATTAAACTCATGAATATTTTTATATTTATGTTAAAATGCTTTCTGCCATCAGCTATGTGCATGCATGAGTTATGCATGTCGATTTTTATATTTATGTTAAAATGCTTTCTGCCATCAGCTATGTGCATGCATGAGTTATGCATGTCGATTTGCCCAGCCTCAGTGAGTGTGGACGCATAATTTTTTGCCAGTTTTTTAAAGAGCCTGAACAATTTTCGATTTGCCACGCCCCCAATGGGCGTAGATATATCCGCCATAGCTTTTTTAACTTGGGTTGTCACCGCGAGTATACATTCCGAATTGCAACTCTCTAGCTCAGCAATTAGTAATATTACAGGCAAACCGGGACATGAATTTTTCAATTTAACAAGCCCCTCCTAGTGGGGGTTAGGGAAAATTTTTACACTTTATATTCGGAAGCATATATGAATATATGTTCGAAATTTCAAGTCTCTAGCTACAAAACCAATATACCCTTCACTTTGGAAACAAAGAATACAAATTTATAAGAGAAGAATAATAATACAATCAAGAAGCCTTTACATGATATAAAAGAAGCTGAAAACATAAACACACAAACAAAATGTTCAATCTACTAAATAAAAAAAGTTGGGTTTTCCCCCTGGACGCGTTCCCTCCAGAACGCACGAACCTATTTCGACGGTTTTGCATTTGTTGGAAAGGTTTCGGGCTCCGTGAGGTTTATAAAAAAGAAAAACAAGTAAGAAAGCTGTAGTCGAGATTGCTCGACTACGAAATCCCCTGAGCCCTTCTTAGAACGAATAATATTCCAAGAATGCGTCGTTTCGATTTTCCACGCGTAAGAAACTGTACATGCAAAAACACGAGCACACACATACGCAGATCTATGCTTGTACGCCTGTATGTGTGTGAGCATTGCAGGCGGCTTGATGTCTCGCTGCCTTCGTTGCTGCGCCACATGGGTTTTGCTTCAAAAACTTTATTGTTTAATAATGCTGTTTCTAGACGGACAATCGTATTAATTTCTTCAGGTTATGAATATGATATTCATATCTATATGCTGAACCAAACTGCATGTCTCTAGTATTTGAAATGCATTTTTTACACATTTGGGGGTGTGGGGGCGAATTGGGGAACGGAATCCAAAATCGGACAAAAAACTGAAATTGTAATAAATTAGTATCTATATATATGCTGAAGACATGGGGACTCTAACTCTAAAGATGAATTAGATATAATTTAAGAACTGGTTCCTGATAAAGTTTTTATCGATTACTTTGGAAATATACGAGTTATCGAATTTCTGAAACAAACTCGTACTGCGCGTGCAATATACGAACCTAACACAAAAAGAATGAACTCTCTAGCTTTTGTATCTTGTATCATACAATCGCTTGGTATTCCAATATGATCCCACTACTACAGTTATGATATTGGACCAATAACAACTGTATGCCGATATTGCAATGCCTTAAAGCCTTAAAGTTCAAGAAACGGCTGGATCATTCGGCAAAATCAGTCAAATATTTGTGCAAGTATGTCACAAAAGGCAGCGACATGGCTGTGTATTGGTATTGCGTCGGAAAATGCGAATGACGAAATCAGCAACTTCCAAATGAGCAGATACGTCAGTACTAATGAAGCACTGTGGCAATTATTCTCATTTAAAATTTCTTGAAAGATATCCCACAGTTGTACATTTGGCAGTGCATTTAGAAAATGGACAAAGAGTTTACTTCGCTGAGGATAATGCGGCACAACGAGCTGAGAGACGACCATCGACAACTTCTTTGCAATGTGTGAAGGAGATCCATTCACAGCGACGCTGATGTACGTTGAAATGCCCAAGTATTACACTTGGAATCAATCAACAAAGAAATTCCAACGTCGCAAACAAAGAACCCCATTTCCAGATTGGCCATAGGTATTTTCCACTGATGCGCTAGGTCGCATGTAAACTGTTCATGCTAGAAATTATTAATGTTATTTGCGATTGCTGTTGGTAAATGTACGTGGACCAAAATCATTTGCGCATTTGAAAACTGTGAATGGTCACCAAACATATCGAGAAGCATGTCAATTATTGGGTCTGCTGGAGAACGATTCTCATTGGGATTTTACAATTGCGGATTCAGTTGTTTCATCAAATGTGTACCTAATACGAACGCTGTTCGCAATTATCATCACCACATGTTTCCTTTCACAACCAATTCAGTTGACTATTGCAAATAAGCTACTGATTGAAGTAGGAATGATTGCGCCAAATCGATCGATGCACGATGCATTTAACCAAAAATTAAATCGAGAGCTGCAATACAATATTGATACATTGCAGGAATTCGTTTCTGCCCTCCTCAGCACGGCGGTGGTCAATATATGCCACTTCGGAGCCATCTATCCCGCCCGTGCTTTAGTCCGAATCAACTTTAATTTCTGAGCGACTATTCCGTAAGATCAAGTTGCCTTTCACATCCGTGAAAACGCAGGTTTCCAGCGTGAATCAAGCGATTACGGCCAACGCGCAAATGCTTTGCAACTTTGAAATTGGTTCTCCGTTGAAACCGACCTTGCAAATTAAAGCTTCCGCTCTCGTAATTCCAAAACTTGTCGGCAACTTCCCTTCGTCTCCGATTCCGCAACACTTGTTGAACATTCTTCCGAATATTCAGCTAGCTGATCTCGAGTTTTACAAGAGTTATAGTTGCTTTATCCTTCCGTCTATTATGCAGGGAGGTTGCCATCCTCAAATTTGTGGACCTCTACTAGGTGTAGAGACTGTTTTCGGCTGGGTACTCTCAGGCCCACTAACGCAAACGCCACCGGAATCTGTCTCCTCCTTCCCAACACAAGTTTTCGTCGGTTTCAACGCGCTCCGTCCATCGCTATACGATAAAAGGCTGAATAATATCCTTCATTCAGCCCCAACACCACAAGCAATTCATCCTCCGACGCCTTTCACCTTTCAGGTAAAGCTCCCGTCATCCCAAGACAGCACACCATCCAGCGCCAATTCCTTGCGGTGTCGCATGTGCAGAGGAGTCCACGCTCTTCGGAAATGCCGACGATTCCTGGAACTTCCGACGAAGTAACGGATTCGTGCGGTACTTACAACAAGTACTGTACGAACTGCTTGGCTCACGAGCACTCTGGGCGATCCTGCCGTATCAAAGGAGAGTGCAAAAAACATGTAGCCAGGATCATCACACTCTCCTGCACCTCCATGGATCAAAGCAGTTCGCTGCCTCAGCTCCTAGAGAGGCGGTCACCAATCCGCATGTTAATGTCAGATTGCATTAATAGGAGCTGCTCCTCCCTCACGTCGACATGGTATTGACTGTATTATGCGCTGTTAATAGCATAACTCCGACTCCAGTTCTCCTACTGATTCGCAATCGGCTTTTTACACTAAATAAAGTCGAGGAAATACAACCACGATTTTGAAACAACAGAACAACAGAAACATTAATGCAAGCGTGGACAATAATACTAGTGGTCTATTCTTCCTGGACGCATCAGGAGGAACAGGTAAAAAATTATAATTTAATTGATTTTGGCGACTATTCGATCAAGATATGACATAGCTTTGGGGCTAGCATCATCTGGAATTGCGGCGACTTTTCTAGATGGCGGGCATACTGCACATTCTGCACTTAAGTTGCCACTCAATTTAAACACAATTGATACTCCAATATGCAATATTTCCCAATCCAGTGCAATGGGAAAATTGTTGATGTTGTTGACATCACTTGAAGCACTTAACTTCACACTGAAGGATCTTCGGCGAAATAACATCTTTGGCAATTTTATGATATTTTTGGCAGGCGATTTCAAGCAGACGTTGCCAATAATTCCCCGTGGAACACCTGCAGATGAATTGAATGCTTGCCTGAAGGCATCACTTTAGTGGAATAACGTAAAAATATTATCGCTAACCACTAATATGAGAGTTCAACTTCAAAATGATCAAAGTGCAGCTCAATTTTCCAAACAATTGTTAGCTGTTGGAAATGCAACTTATCAAAGAGCACTTCAATGAAAGGGATAATTTGCAGACACGCTTCATTACTGATGTGAAATGAAATACAATTTTTGCTTTTCAAATATCAAACAAAAACAAGTAAGAACGTTGCAGTTAGGCGCAACTAACTGCGAAATACTTTGTTCCCATAGGTGCATTTTTTTTATTTAATAAACATTTAAGTAACGAAATATTTCGGCAATTAGCAAACGTACATGGCAAGCAACAAACGTTTTTCCTATACATACATACAGATTTACACATGTACACACTATACATTCAATTTTCTATGTATGCAACCAAAAGTTGCATGCCAGAATATTCTAACAATTGTGACTGAATTGTGAATTTTTCGATCGTTACTTGTTTTATCAAAAGGCGCTCTAGCAATGTCTTATTTGGTTTTAGTTAACGAAGCTCAGATCAGGCTGGTGGTAAGCGATATGCAAGCTATACTTAGGTGCGTGGACTCGAATACCGCAGAAAACTATTTTTCAAAAATTATTATTTTTTAATTTTTTTTATATTTGTATAATTATTATAAAATGCTTGCTGCCAATTGATAATAATTTATAAACATACGCATATGAATTGTGCATTTTAGTAAAAAACTATAACTGCTTTTCCGATTTGCGACGCTGCGTGGCAAGCAGTTTTTTTATGCAGGCATATATGAATGTATGTATAAGCCTGAATTATGCAGTTGGCCACAACAAACTTCTTTGCCGATTTGCCACGCCCTCAGTGGGCGTAGACGCATAATTTTTGGCCAGCTCTTAGAAAAAGCCAGGGCTAACATAGCTGGTGCTTACATTCCAAAAATACGAAAAAATCAGGGTATTTTTCGCTATGCCACGCCCCCAAAGAGGTGAAAATTATTTTTGGGTCATCGATAGAGGAAGACATTAGTAACTCAAGTTAGTAATTTTCAAGCTTCTAGCTCTAAAACTGTAGGAGATATAAACTTTTGCGGTTTGCCACGCCCTCTGTGGACGTAGATATATCTACCATAGCTTATTGATCTTGGATTGTCAACCCGAGTAACATGCAAAATTTCAAGTCTCTAGTGTCAATAGTGTTCAAGATATAGCACAATTTGAAAAATCACTATATATTCAGGTCCGATTTGCCACGCCCCCAATAGGCGAAGACATATAACTTTTTGATCGATCCCTTTGGGAACAAAGTATAAAAATAATTGTTTTTCATCTTTTAATCCCCAAACGAAATGTTACAAAAAACGAATCCATCTGGTGGCGATACGGAGTTCTCCAGGTTTGCTAGTCATTATTAAAAAGGTTTTTTGTATAACTTTGCTTTTGATATTGACGATACAAAATATAGCTTTCTGATTGATGAATCAACTTATATAAGTGCAGAAGAAAAGCTGCCGGGACTACGAGTTGCGAAAAAAAAAATAATAATAAAAATATTAAAATATGATTGTCATTATGAAAGAATGCGATAAAGATAATTATTATCAAGAATAGGTCAAAACACAGGACAATTCGTAAAAAACCCTTTTATGTTCCCAACAAAAACCGTTTTTTTTTTTTTGCTCAACAGAAGTTGGCAACACTGATAAGTATACATGTTCGATGTGATGGGATGTTCCACGTATAAAAAAAAACATATATATATATATACATTTTCTTTGTATACCCTGAATCCATTGACAATAGGGATTCAGGGTATAACCGGCAGAAGGAGACTTCGCAGACCCACAAAGTATATATATTCTTGATCAGCAAAACCAAAAAAAGTTTATATAGTCCTGTACGTCTGTCCGTCCCTATGAGCGCAGAGATTTCATAAACTACAAAAGCTAGAGAGCTGAATTTTCAAGTGAATAATCGTATGTTAGTTATGCACTACACTTATTTTCAATGAAAAAATTCGATTACTTGTTTTTTTAACCGTAGCATTTGTTATTTAGATAGAAATTATGGATACGAAAATTCTGTAATTTGCAGATTTTTCTTTCCACGCCATTCGCCCACCAATTAAAAAAAAATCATATACTAGAGAGTTGCAATTTGGTAAATACACATTTGGATGCTCCATCTAGAAATGGAGCTATAAGCGTCCCAACCTACCCCAAGCCACAGTAGGAACAATGCGCTTACACGTGCGTAAATAAGAAGAGTATTAGTTTTTATGCAGGGTTCAGGTTATCTCTTAGTCGACTATGAAGATTACTATGTTAATTTGCCGAATCTATTTTCTTAAACTGTAGAAGATTTCAATTTTTGTCAGATAGGAGTTTATATATATCTGTGTTTGACATCTCATTTTCAATGATTTCCATAAATTTGTTTTATTATCCGTACTTACCATTACGTCAAATATTGTTGCACGATGAAGTGGCCAACTTTGTATTAAATTCAAAAACGATTTTTTCGCTTCCACCGGTAACATTCCTTTTAAGCTTTGGTGATGCATCGCAACGGCTCCATGAGGAATATTTGGTACGAAGCGTGGCGGTAAACAATGACTGGCAACAGACCCGTAATCATTGACATTGTCAACACAATCTCCTAATTCCAATTGCGCTTGAAGGGCAGTAAGCATGATTGCTTCCATTTCCGTAATAGGATATCGTTCACTTCTTAGAGAATGTAATATCTGATGATAAAGTAATTCTTTTTCTATTGCATCATCCAGATTAATGTAAGCATCACAAAACAAATGCTTTTTAAACAAAAACGCATAATGCTGCTGAGATTGCATGGAACTGTTGATCTAAAAAAACATAGTTTTTAAAAATTACATACAAATTTATGATAAGTAATGGTGCTCTAGTCGAGGTTGCTCGACTAGCAGCCACCTTGGTCCATACGAAAGAGCTGATATGGCAATATGGTATATATGTTATTCAAATCTCGACACTTTATTCCAAATATTACGTTCGTCGTTTCAATAGATTCAAAGTGAAAATAAAGATTCTTTGCCGCTGCTTGGGCTGAACCGGGAAATACTTTATTAGACGGAGTAGACAAGTATATTTATGTATGTATATGACATATATATATATATATATATATATATATATATATATATATATATATATATATAATTTATTATATATATAACGACGAACGTACAGACAGCCAAACAGAAAGGCGAACAAACAGATCGTCTAAAATCCTAGAAAAAAAACATAAAATTTTGAATTTAAAACACATCATAATTTGGGAGACTTGAAAATTACAGCAGCACAGGCAATTTCGAAGCCCTGCAAATGTAGACTTGTCAACTTGGTAGCACTGAAGATTTATTAGTCAATTTTAAGTTTGATGACCCTCAATCTGAAGCTGTGTATCCCTCTTTGTTAGTACCTCCTCCTGTACTAACATCGTCTCCCAACTCGCTTGCTCCTCCTTCACCTTGTGTTTCTGTTCTGTCTCATCCCCTCGCTCGATTTGTGTTCCCTCGCCTGGTCCGGAGGCTACTGCCTTAACAGTTGAGTTGAGAGTCTCTGAATCTCTTGTCCCTGTTCAAAATTTGGATCCTCTTCCAAGTGTTGTTCATACAGAGAATGGTAATATGGTAACCAATTCGAATATTACTGCCCCCACTTTATGCGTTGTAGCTCCTCGAAAGCAAGTTTTTTTATCTAGGCTTTCGGCGGATACAACATGTGAAGCAATATCTTCATACATTTGCTCTAAGACCTCTATGAATGTTTCTGTTTCCATATCGAAGTTTAATTTCTCGACTCCTCGTGAAATTTCTACGTTTAAGTTAAATGTACCGGTTGAATATTTCACAACTATATGTGATCCCAAATTTTGGCCTCCACATATGGCTGTGCATGAATTCAAACCGAAGAATCGTAATAGATCAACTTCTGTAGCGTTAAATATACCTTCGGTGCAATCTTCATAAAAAACTGCACCAAAAAACTTAGAAATAAATTAGACTTTTCTCAATTGTCCCTAATCTACCAAAATGTGCGGGGTATAAACTCTAAGCTTAAAAGCATATTGCTTAATAGTTTCAGTTCTTCATTTGATCTCATTGCTTTAACAGAAACATGGTTAAGTCATAGTATTCATAATAGTGAAATTCTGTCTAGTAATTACACTATTTATAGACTTGATCGCTTAAAGATGGAGTTTTAATCGCTGTTAAGTCCAGTATCCTGTCGGAATTGTTTACATTTATGAGTCGGTTGATGTTAATCTAGCAACATCCCTTTTCTACTCAACTCTAGATTCTATTATTGATGTATGTGTTCCCCTCAGTAGTAATGGTTTTTGGTTTTTTAAGACGCTTTCTAATTTAAGAAATATTAAATCAAAATATTTTAAAAATTTTAAAAAGTCTGGTTCGGCTGTTGATTGGGCTAAATATTCTATAGCCAAGTCTAACTTTAGTATCTTAAATTCTCGCTGCTATGAGAATTTTCTTGTACGTGTCAAACGCCAGTTTTCTCGTGATCCGAAGCAATTTTATACTTTTGTAAATTCTAAGCGTAAATCTTCTGGTTTTCCTCCAACCTCATTTTTCTTTGGTTCTTATTCCGTTACATAAAAAAGGCGGAAGATCTGACATTTCCAATTATAGAGGTATCGCGAAATTATCTACAATTCCGAAGTTATTTGAAAAAATAATAACCTCATCCTTACAACACTTTTGTTAATCAATTATTCATCCAGCGCAACATGGGTTTTTTCAAAATCGATCTACCGCTACGAATCAGTTTGATTCAGTTCACCATCACTTGTTAATTTTAAAGTTGGATCGCTTAGGATTTTCCCCTAAACTTTTATCGTGGATTTCATCCTATTTAAAGGACAGAACTCAGAGAGTTTTGTTGAGATCATCAATTTCTAAACTAATCTTTGTTACGTCGGGTGTTCCTCAGGGTAGTCATTTAGGACCATTGCTATTTTCTCTCTTTTTATAAATGACCTGCCAAGTTGTATTTCTCATTCAACTATATTTATGTATGCAGACGATGTAAAACTTTGCCTCTCATATTATAGTCTACTTGAGCATGCACACCTTCAAGATGACCTAAATGCATTTCAATGTTGGTGTGAGGTTAATCAATTGCACTTAAATTACTCTAAGTGTAATTGAATATTGTTCAGTTATTTGGTCTCCGCAATATAAACTGTATCAGGATCGCATTGAATCGGTCCAGAAACAGTTTCTACTTTTTGCTTTAAGGGATCTAAATTGGGACAACAATTTGCGTTTACCTTCCTATTATAGTAGGCTTCTACTTATTGACCTGCCACCATTAGTTAATCGTAGGACAATTTTAGGTATTACATTCCTACACAACTTAATCATTGGTAACATTAACTCGCCCAGCTTGTTAATGCGGCTCCATTTTTCTGTTCCTTCCCGGATTACCAGGAACTATCGCCCCTTACAATTACCACAGTGCACCACAGATTATTCGTTACATCACGCTTTTCATGTCTTATGTGTTAATTATAATAAATTGTTGGGTCAAAATCATTAATATTTGTTCACATGGAATTTATACCTATGTATACTCTTATATTTGGGACCACCCTAACGAATTGTCTCTCTTTACATTCCTAACTCTTCTTACTTACACTCATTCATATTCAATCAAATGGTGGATCAACAGAACAGCTTGTCAAACATCGAGAAGTTTAATCAGCTGATTAACTGTTTAAGAGGACCAGCATTGGAAACTGTAAAGGCATTTCAGATCACGCCTGAAAACTATCGGAAGGCACTTGATCGTTTAAATCAGCGCTATGACAATCCAACATTAGTGTTTTTGGATAATATCTCATCATTGTTTATGCTCAAGAGTGTGTCAAGGTCAAACAGTCAAGAAATTCGAAGTCTGATTGACAACTCTACAGCATTGTTCAACTCGCTAAGATCACTAGGCAACAAATCACAAATCGCGCAAGCAATGTTAATAGCCATTGTCATGGAAAGGATGGATATGGAAACCAAGCGCAAATGGAACGAATCATTGGATTATTCCAAGTTGCCTACGTGGGATTTGTGTGTACAGGTAGTTGAAAGCCATTGCCAATATTTGGAATCATGCGGTAAGTCCGAATCGAGCCAGCCTCGAACTGCGACTGCTACCAAACAACGAAGCCAGACAACCACGCGACATGGCTTGTCGTTTAATTGCTCAACTCACTCATGTCCTGTTTGTCTTAGCTCAGAACACCGAGTTTCACGCTGCAGTCGGCTTCAGGAGATGTCGATCGCGGAGCGCTATGAAACAGCAAAACGGCATGCGCTGTGCCTAAACTGTCTTGGCAAGGGCCATCAGGCAGCCAAGTGTCCATCTACTCAAAGATGTCGATTGTGCTCTAAACTTCATCACAGCTTACTACATCGAGAGGCAGCTACGTTGCCCATCGTTTCTAATTCAAACAATGTTGTCACACATACACACACCAATCAAACAGACCAAGTCATCTTGGCAACGGCCATCGTCGAGGTCATGGATGCATCTGGAAGTTACAGGATTGGCCGTGTACTATTGGATTCGTGCTCCCAGGTGAACTTCATCTCGGAACAGTTCGCGCAATCGCTTCGCTTGCCAAAGGTCAAACGGCATATGCGAATCGGTAGCATTGGAGATGCACACACATACATCAAGTTTGGCACTTCGGCCACAATCAAGTCACGATTGGAGGATTTCAAGATGCCCATTGATTTCTGCGTGACGTCCCACATCGCATATCAGCCGGATTCGGACATCGACATTTCATCTTGGAACATACCTAAGAATACGCCTCTAGCAGATGATCAGTTCCACAAAACTCGCCATATCGATTTACTTATTGGAACTGAAACATTCTTTGATATTCTTGCAGTGGGACAAATCAAATTGGGTCACTGTCTTCCTACGCTTCAGAAAACGTTACTCGGATGGATTGTGTCTGGACGTTATGAAGGAACGCAGCGACAGGCACACTGCTACTCGCTCTCACAGGAGGAGTCAATCAACAATAATTTGGAAAGGCTCTGGCAGATTGAAGATTTAAACAAATCAAACGACAAGTTCACACCTGAGCAACTGCAGTGCGAACAAATGTTTACTCAAACTGTACGCAAACAAACAGATGGTAGAATTATCGTTCGGCTACCATTTAAGGATGACCCAAGACATCTAGGATCTTCATACGAGTCAGCTAAGCTGAGATTTGAGTCATTGGAACGGCGCTTAAATCGCAGTCCTCAGCTAAAGGCATCATATACGGAATTTCTGCGCGAATATGAAGCTTTGAATCACATGAGTTTGATAGACCCACTGCGGCTTGACGAGCCACACAATTACATACCACATCATTGCGTCTTTAAGCTAAATAGCACTTCAACGAAGCTCCGAGTCGTTTTTGATGCCTCACATCGAACCTCGTCGCAACGATCGCTCAACGACTTGTTAATGGTTGGACCGACCATTCAGACGAATCTATACTCGCTTCTGCTACGCTTCCGAACATACAAATATGCGCTCACTGCCGATGTTGTGAAAATGTTCAGGCAAGTATTAGTGGATTATCGTGATCGCAAATTTCAATACATACTTTGGAGAGAATCGGCAGATAAACCACTTCGGACGTTTGAGCTAAACACAGTTACGTACGGTACGGCTGCAGCCCCATATCTCGCTATACGCAGTATGACATATTTGGCCGACCTACACATGCAAACTCACAAACTTGGAGCACAAGCTATCAACTCATCATTCTATGTGGACGACTTTCTGTGTGGGCATGACACGGCGGAAGGCTTGCAGCAACTCAAGGCAGAGGTCATCGAGATTCTTGGCAAGGGCAAATTTGAACTAGCAAAATGGCATTCAAATCACCCAGACTTTGTCGACGACAGGACTATCAAGGATTTGAATCTAGAAGACGACTCAGTTACAAGCACATTGGGCTTAGCATGGAATCAACGTCAAGACATATTGATATTTGCCTTTCGTCCCAAGTGCTCCATTGACACAATCACCAAGAGGACAATTTTATCTGTAGCATCTTCACTATTTGATCCATTGGGATTGGTAGCGCCAGTCATTGTGACTGCAAAGATCATCCTACAAGAGCTGTGGATACTCAAACTATCAACCTTTGTTGGAAACCGCGTTTCTGACATACAAGAAGCCACATTGGATTGTCATTGGAGACATGTCCCAACACAATCAAATCCAGCCGATCTGGTTTCGAGGGGATGTAAGCCCATGGAATTGAACGAATCAATCTGGTTTATGGGGCCAAGGGAGAAACGGCACGAACCAGATCCTGAGGTCATAACACTTGAGATGCGCAAGTCAGCTTTCAAGGTTACGACGAATAGCAACTACCTACTAGACACACTTAGAAACATAAGTTCGCATCTTCGTTGCTTGCGAATTGTTGCATGGATGCTGCGCTTCACACACGTGCTTCGGAAACCCGTTGAGCTGTCTACGCCCTCGCCGACACCTCGAGAACTTCAGCGTGCATTTAATTGCATTATTTGGAATCTGCAGCAACAACATTTCGCAGACGAAATTCACGCTTTGCTCAAAAACAGGAAAATATCAAGTCACATAAAATTTCTTAATCCATTTTTACAGATCACAGACGGATACCTACTACTGAAGGTTGGTGACCGTCTCGAATTGGCAAATGCACCAGACGCTCAGAAACATCCAATCCTCCTTCCAAGTAAAGATGATTTTATTCGTCACTACCTGCAGTTTCTTCATATTCAACACTACCATGCTGGCTCAAAGGCACTTGTTGCACTACTTCGTCTTCAGTTCTGGATCGTCAATGCTCGAGACTTGGCTCGCTCTATTGTCAGGAAATGCGTGCACTGTGTGCGCTACAAGCCAAGGCTGCAACAGCAACTCATGGGGAACCTGCCTGTAGAGCGATTGACTCCATCGAGACCTTTAGCTCACTGTGGAGTTGACTTTTGTGGACCAGTCAACGTCTACCTTCGCATACAAGGCAAGGCACCTCGTAAGGCCTACATTGCCATATTCGTATGCTTCGCCACCAAGGCAGTACATATCGAGGTGGTATCTGACCTTTCAACAGATGCTTTCTTAGCCGCTTTGAGGCGCATGATTGCACGACGTGGATTGCCTGTGGATATATTCTGCGATAACGCCACAAATTTCACCGGAGCAAGCAATCACCTAAAGGATCTTCGGAACTACTTCTTCAAGCGAGAAAATCAACAATCAATAATTAGTTTTTGCACAAATGAATTCATAAACTTTCGTTTCATCCCACCCAGAGCACCACACTTTGGCGGCCTCTGGGAGGCGGCAGTAAAAAGCGCCAAGGGACTCATGACGCGCAGCCTAATGAACTCTCGCTGCACATTTGAAGAATTGGCCACAATCACAGCGGAGGTAGAAGCCATTCTCAACTCGCGCCCGCTCACCCCACTGTCGTCAGATCCAAGTGACTTGGGTGCTCTGACACCTGGTCACTTCTTAGTTGGAGACTCCTTGCGGGCATTACCTGAACACAACGTAGAAGACGAAAGGCTGACATCTTTATCCCGCTGGCGTTTGATAACTGGTATCAAACAACATTTTTGGCGACGCTGGTTGGCAGATTACTTCAACGAGCTGAACGTACGCTCCAAGTGGACCAAGCCAGGGCCGACTATCTCTATCGGTGACATGGTTCTCGTACATGAGGACAACATGCCTTCGCAGAAGTGGATAATCGGTCGCATCACAGCTACAATTCCTGGGCGAGATCAACGAGTACGAGTTGTAGATGTCCACAAAGGGCATAATCCGGAGACCAATTCACAAACTAGCTTTACTTCCTGTCTCTTGAAAGACTGTGTCATTCAATGGGGCCGGGATGTTGGGTCAAAATCATTAATATTTGTTCACATGGAATTTATACCTATGTATACTCTTATATTTGGGACCACCCTAACGAATTGTCTCTCTTTACATTCCTAACTCTTCTCACTTACACTCATTCGCCTAACTTTAAGCAAGCTGCGCTTGCTCATACGTTTCTGTAATTTAGTCTATAACGAGAACTCGATGAATAAACGTTGCACCTACGATGTGCTGAATTTAATATACGGCTCATTAGTTTAGTAGAATAACACCCCCATACTCTGAAACTCATGCTGGACTGGAAAACGCTCCTGATCCTACATAAATATTATCACGTATTTTCCTCAGAACTCTCTCTTCCTCTAATAAAATCATTGCTTTCAGTTCATCTTAATGTAGTTACTCGAAATGCCCTGAGTTGAGTTTGGATGCAGCTGACTTTTATATTTTCTATTCCTATCTTTATTTTCTTTCTTCATCTCTAATTTTGTATCTTTATTAATTTTCTTTTCTCACTAATAATTTTTATTTTAAGAATTATTATAAATTGTTAGGTTAATTGTCATACCAGAGAACCTATAACTCTAATTTAAGTTTTCAATTAACTCATTCTATTTTTCTTAGTTTCAATAGTGTCACTGACCATTTTTGGCTGTGAATTGGGGCATAGCAGGCCGGTCTGGCAAATAAAACACCTCCATCGGGTTGGTGACACTATTGTTATTTAAAATGTTTTGTACTTCTGTTTAGGCTTTATGTTTATATAATTTTAATTTTCTTTAGTTTGACTCACGATTTGTCAATATATTACAAATAAAATAAAATAAAATATAAAATATTATAACGAAATATTATTTTATTATATATATTATATTATTATATTAATCTATTTCTCTAGTGTAATGTAAAAGAATACGTTTGTTTCTTTACCGAATTTTTAGTCCAGACGGCCTCGGAAAAAATGTTATCAAACAGAACGACTCATTCATATCCAAAAATTCCGATAATTATTTTTATCATAATAAAAACTCCTGTCCTGAGTTGTTCTAAAATGTTTAAGTTCCTTCTGGACATAGCCACCAGGCACTTCAGCCCACCCCACATGGGAGGCTTGTGGGAATCTGGCGTGAAGAAATCTCCATGACCGAGGACTCCGCAGACATACTCGTTCTGACTCCGAGTCGCTTACTAATAGGTATCCCCTTCTTTCCATCTAAAATTCCTATAAATATGATGTCTATTGTGAATCGCTGGTAGCGACTCAAGGCTCTCCAGTTCTGTTTTCGTTGGAAGGATGAATACCATAAGGAGCTTCACAAACAGAGCAAATGGCAGCTCCTACAACGTGACCTGAAGGTTGATGATATGGCCATTGTCAGGGATGGCAATACCGCCATTAATGAATGGCGGCTCGCCCGTGACCACCCAATAGGCAGATGGACAAAAAAGTCCGAGTTGCGGACTAGGCTAATTGCCTAGCGCACCAGCATTCCGGGCAATCCTACCGCAGCAGGAGAGGGTGCAAGACGTGTGGTCAAACCTATCACACGCCCCTACACCTCCGGCCACCTCGCCGAAACCACCGCTTCGCTTCAATTCCCACCAAAGCGACTACTTCTCCGCTGACGACACTGATGCAGCATAAGGATGTCAGCAACCATTATGAGCCAGATACAGAGACGTTCGCTATGAATACTTTTCATTTATTCTCCTGAGCTGCCTATCCTAATTTGGAGCGATTTTATATGCGAGGCCATATCATTTTATATTTCATAATATAACAGTTCCATTCGTACATTACCGATTGCAGAACACTAATTCACGGCCAAACGTTGTCATATCTATTATTTCAATAATTTTTTTCGTTCAATTTTTAGATCTACTACAGTGAAACAGCTAATATTCGGCCAAAACAGTTTAAATCTATTGTACCTAAATTATACAAAATTATATCAAATATGTTATTTCATTGAATCCAAGTGTCGACGAAAGGATAAACAATTTATTTGTTATATTTTTATTGAGTTATCACTTATTTAGCTATTTGTACGCCATAAATCTAACTTTCGAGATTCGGATTGATGTGATTGATTGATGTAATGCATTTATCATTTAATACGCATTTATATTAGTTAGTGTAGAATAATGTGCTTTAATATCAATCAATTTATATGCCGATTATTCTAATGTTCATGAATTATATAACCATTATTGCATTTATAAGTGGTGAGTTGCATTTGATAGCAAAAAATACTAACCTGATAATCCTTTTTGGATACACTGCGATATCTCTCCCATTTCGCCATTACATCACAAACCTTCTCTTCACTTGACAAACTTCTTTCAGTATTCCCCAACATTTCATACAACGCATATCCTAATGAGCTTTCCTGAAGGCCGATAGTTTTCTTTATTATTTGAATAACGTCATTGGCTGTTGAGCTAGGATGAAACTCAAAAGAATAATATTGACCATCCATAAAGTAGACTTTTGAGTAGCATGGCCTTCGATTGGTGGTACATAATATCTCTTCACAGCTTGGTGTCCATTGTCGGCGCCTTGTCCCTTGGGTTCTTAAAAAGCACTTAAAATAAACATTGATCAAACTTAAGTATTTCAATAATGGCACAATAAATAGCAAAATTATAGGGAGATTGTTCAACTAAAGGATACATTCATTTTTAATAATAGCGAACCATCTAGGTTTTTGGGCATATAAAGTATGAATTTAAGATAAAAACAAGTAAGAAAGCTGTAGACGGCTCGACTACGAGATACCCTGAACCCTGCAAAAAAGCGATACTCTTCTTCTTTACGCACTTATGAGCGCGCGCTCTGCTAATTGCGCAGTTGCTGCCGTGGGGTGGGTTGGGTTGAACTTCGGACTAAATGAATCTATTTGCCAAATTACAAGTCTCTAGTATTTGAAATACGTTTTTTTTTTTCAAATGGGGGGCGAAGGGGCGTGGCATCCAAAATCTGAAAAATACATTATCTGCGTATCCATAATATCTATCTAAATAAACAAAGCTAAAACGGTGTAGAAGTTATGCCCAAAAAACCTAATAAATGTAAACGAATTTTCGATAATTTAGAATTGGGATGAGTTATCGAAAAAAAACAAATAAACTCGAACTGCGTAACAACATACGAGTGTTCATGTGAAATTTCAGCTCTCTAGCTTTTGTAGTTTCACAAAACCATTATTCCCTTATTTCCCATTTTTAATGGGCTTAGGGTATAAAAAGTAAGAACGTTGAAGTCGGACGTTACTGACTGCAGAACATTAATTTCTGACCTCAATGAAACGAGATATTTTTGAAATTATCAAACTCACGTTGCAAACAGCAGACACTTTTGCTATACTTACACACACATATATACAGATACTTAGGCACATACATACAGAATACAGAAGTCTGCATTCTAGCAAGTTCTAAGAATTGCGATTGAATTGTGAATTTCTCAGCGGTTACTTTAGCACTGTGGGAACACGCGATTTTAAACTAGCCGGGTTCGAATCACGTGGAAAACTTTTTTTTTTATAAAATACTTGCCAGCTTACATGCCAAATTTTAGCATTCTATCCTTAAATTTGTAGAAGATATGTATGTTTTTCCCGATTTGATTTACCCCCAATGGGCATAGATGTATTCGCCATACATTTTAAAACTTGGGTGATCACCGCGAGTGTTTGTATATTCAGAACTCCTTAACTAATATGATTTTTGGTATACCGGAAAATGCATTTTCCGATTTACCATGCCCCTAGTTGGCGGTGCGTGAAAATGTTTACACTTATTATGTGGTAAAAATTTCAAGTCTCTAACCTTAATAGGGTCAAAATGAGTGAATGATTATAAAAGAAGAAAGGACGCTCTACTCGATACTGCTCGACTACGAATATTCCTGAACCTTTCAAAGAAATAATATTCCAAGAATTTCACATGTACATGTACAAACACGCACACACACACACACTCTGATACAGGCATATGCGTATATGCAGGCGTATTGCTAACTTGCCTGCTCTGCACATGGGCTATATTATGGGAACTTCTTTGATGAAAAAGATGGACTTAAGTAATAAAACTTTCACATTATGGTCATGACATTCATATACATATTCCAAACGAAACCATATGTTTCTTTTATCCTACTGCCTGTTACATACATTTAACAAAACCATTATAACATGTTTTCTCATTTTCAATGGGTTCAGGGTAAACAATAAATAAGTAAATTTGTTTGAAGTTCTAAATATTCGAGGTTTGCGAGATGGCAGAATTCATTCTTATCAACAATAAATACAAATATTTTTCAGATAATCAATTTTACATTGATTTTAAACTTTCAATGGGTTCAGGGTATAAAAAGATTCACTATTTCGGATTCTAATTCGTGTTATACAATTTGTTTCATTTTTGGGTATCTCAAGAATTAAACATGCGAATTGTAAAACTTATTGTATATTGTATTATTATTAGATTGGCTCACCTTTTCTGCAAATCTGGCATATTTTCCTTCTTCAGACAAAAAATCACTAGAACACCTTTTTAAATGTGCCATTAAATATTTTCGAATAGACTTTGTGGTTGGCAATATGACACTACATGCAACTGATAATAAGCCCAATTTCTCAGGTTTACCCTTGAGTTAGCATCAGGGTGGTCCGTAGTTTGTTTAATAAGTTGAAGATAAAGTTCATTTAATAGAGAATCCTTTCTCATGCATTTATCCATAATGGATTGTACTATTCGTGTATGCTCATCTTCCGCTCGCTTTATTGTATCGCCTACATATGGTATTAAATTAATTCGGTCAAGACAAAAGTCAATGTCACATCAATATAGTATTAAAATTTCATAATTAACTCATTATATTTAAAGGAAAAATTGTATGAAATCAATAAAGCATAGAATAACTTACATCCTAATATTATTATTTCTAAGTTAAATCTCTATCGATAAATTAAGTATTACATATTATTTTTTTTTTTTTTTTTTTTTTTTTTTTTTTTTTTTAATTTTTTGAACGTACCTGATATTCCAAGACCAGAAAATTGTAAAATCGAGTCAAATATTTGAATCATTATTGTTTCATCTTGATCCGTAAGTGAGCTCAAACAAAACGCTATTTGCTGTTTACTAAAGGCCCAAAATGAATGAGAAAATCCTTTATATGTTTCTCCATGGTCTTGTGGAATTGTCCTTTGCTCTGCTCGTAATTTTTCAATGCGATGTTTAGATAGACGTCTCAACGTGTTTCTTAAGAAACCGCCAGATTCCTGAGGTTTTCGTACTATGTTTAAGTCAATTAATTGCCTTCGGCATATTATAATATTTTGATACAATCTGGTTCTATCCTCATTGGTGATTCCTTTTCCTTTTTTGGTGCAATCAAAATTACTTAATATCCAATTTGATAGTGGTGGGTAATAAGAAATAATAAGAGCGCCAATCTCATGTTTTTGTACAGTTTCAAAAACAAAACATTTTTGTAAGTCCAGCAAAATACTATTATCTTTTGTATGCTTGGGCGATTGGTTTGGAATGCGATTGAGAGATATTGTTAAAAAAACTATCACTTGGGTCTATTAAAATTGATTCAATATCTGTAAATTTAAACTGATATATAATGAGTTTGTCTTCAGGTTGAATGAATAAGACTCCTTCACAATTGATTCCTAAAATTATATTCTTGACAAAACTCCAATATCCTTTATAAATAACGTTAAACATGGTTGTCCCGTAAAGTGGGTATTGCATTACACAACTTAAGTATAACACTTTAGCAGTTAGTTCATTTCTTGATGATCCATATTGTCTATGTGCTTGTGCCAAAATCGGTATCCAAAACTGTTGTTCTCTTGTTTTGGAAATTCGGTTTGGTAAAAAGCTATTTATATCACAATAATATTCAGGTTTAGGCTGATTGGAAGGATCACCAAGTGCTACTTGAGCTTGCAAGCCAGCTAATTGTAAAGCCACTTTTTCACTGACAGGAAATTCATCACACTAAAATAACAAAAAAGAAATACTTGTTTAATAAACACTCATTTTCTTTTTTGCTTATTGGAAGAACAAAAATGAATAAATTTTGTAAACTAATTTTTTAATTTTTTAGGTATAATCTTCTATTATTGACGATATTATAGACGACTTCTTACTTTTACGATACTGTATACTGCTTGGGCATACAACATTCCGACTTCAACAGGATCCTGCGATAATTCTCGAGTTGGTTTGAACAGTCTTTTTTTAAAAACAAATCTATTTTCACCATATGTAGATCCATTTGAAAGTCGTTTGTAACTATTAGGAGAGTTTTGCTTAGACTCCCATTCAGAAATTACATCATATAAGTATTCAAAGCTTTTTATATGTTCTTCGCCATCAGGACGTGATTGAAATATGGCCCAGCCTTCAATTGATGCCAAATTAAGTTTATCTGCAAGTTTCTGTACAGCATCGATAGCTGTATCAGTGGGATGAACGTCAATAGCTTTTGTTCGGGAATCTAAAAAAAAAAAATCGGCAAACAATTGTACCGAGTCGTCTCATAGCCTGAAAATTCCAAATTAATAGATCTAAGTTAGCATAATTAAAGAAGAATATTTGTAAATATAATAATTAAAAGTAGAATATTTGTAAATATAATAATGTATTGTATACATTATATATTATATGCGGCCATATAGCATTAACATATAAGTAAGAAAACTCTAGTCGCGCAGTTCTATATTCTTTTAATAATTTGGAAAAAAAAAAGAAACAAGTAAGAAAGGTCTAGTCGAGACGGCTCGACTTTACTACCCTGCAAAAAAGTGATACTCTTCTTCTTTACGAACATATGTGCCTGCGCTCTGCTAACCGCGCAGTTGCTTGCTGTGGCTTGGGGGTGGATTGGGCTATACTTTGATGGACTATCTTTATGAAAATTTTAGAATATATTAATAGTATCTAAATGTATCTATTTGCCAAATTTCTCTAGTATTCTGCAAATTGTGTGCGAGGGGGGCGTGACATCCAATATCTGAAAATTACAATTTGTGGTATTAACTAGATGGAATCACTAACCAAACAACACATAGACTAGACAACTGGAACAAACGATTGTTCACACTTATTTTTCTTTCTTTTAGGTTAATTGGTAGGTAAATTTCTGATGGCAAAATCATTCCGCTTCGAGCGCTCGACGTTGGCGGTCGATATTCCAAAAAGAACCTAACATGTGCCGCTCTTTCCCTTGCTCTCTTTCTTCCCTATGCTTCTTACTCTCTGCTCTCTTCTCACAAAAATATATGTATGCTGATAACTCCATTTGTAGATGGACGATTTTTTATGAGTGGTGTAGAAGTTTGCCCAAAAACATAAAAAATTAAAATGAATCTTCGATTTTTTATCTATAATTTGAAAATGGGATGAGTTATCGGAAAAAACAAAATAAACTCGTACTGCGTAACTAACATACGAGTGTTCATGTGAAATTTCAGCTCCCTAGCTTTTGTAGTTTCCGAAATCTCGATATTCAAACGGACGGACGGACAGACGGACATGCCTATATCAACCTTTTCTCGTCTCCCTGATCAAGAATATATATACTTTATGTGGTCTGCCACTCCTCCTTCTGCCTGTACATACATTTAACAAAACCATTATACCCTGATTTCCCATTTTCAATTAACTCAGGGTATACAAATTGTCCCAAATACTTACAGCAACTTCTACACTTGATGGTGGTTGTAATCGCGTGGATACTTTTGTACATTTACAATTGTCGAAGCACCATTGAGCATACTGTCTTAGTTTTCCGTCAAAAACTTCCAGTTTTTCTTTTAAAAATGAAAAGTAATATCTGTAAGAACAAAATTTATAATGGTGAATTGTCATTTTTATCTTTAGTTAAATATTAAAAAAAAAAAAATTAATTTAAGTCCACAGCGTGGATATATTGCGATATATATTTAAGTTGTGTGGTCACCAGAGCTTTTATGGTAAGCAACAAAATATTCAAAACCAAACATAAAGCGGAATGCCAAGAGAACCAGTGGGACTAGGACATGTGCCTATTAATAACTCATAATGCTTTACGGAAAGTCCCAATAAAATCTCACCGTGAACGACGGTGCGGATTTAGAGATAATAGAAATTTGGCTATACTTTTTTGCAAAAATCGACATTGAAGACGTACCAATAGGATCTTCTTGGAAGATTGCATCGTGAGCAAGGACTGGATGGTTTAGGTATACTCAGTTTATTCACGTTGGAAGTGGTGGCATTCAATGCACTTTTAATCAATAACATTTAAATAAATTACTGTGGACAGCCAAAGCCGGTGGGATAGTAGCGTGTGTATTAAATATAGAATATTGAATATAGAACGTCTATTTAATGTCAAGTCTAGCATAATTTATTCAGCCTAAGAGTATAATATTATACATTGTATGAAAATAATATAGTAGTACATAAGTATGAGGTCCTCGAGTCTTCAACGTTGCATCCTGTCAAAAAGCTAATATTGCTGAACGTGTTCAAAATCTAGTGAAGGTTACTGTTTATTTATTATTTATTTATTTATTTAAAAAAATATTGACAAACGAGAGTCAAAATAGCCTACAAAAAGTAAAATTTTTACAATAGAATCATCAACCCGATGGGGGTGTTTTATTTGCCAGTCATGCCCCAATTCACAGCCAAATATGGTCAGTGATAACTATTGAAACTATGCAAAGAAAGTGTTAAATGAAAATTCTAAATATAGATTATAAGAAATTAAATATAATTACAATTTAAAAATTCTTAAAATTAAAAATAACAAAAAAAAAATAATAAATAAATAAAAATAAAAATAAAAAATAAAGTAAAGTAAAATAAAAATTAATAAAGAAACAAGGAAGATAATAACAGCTCTTAAAAGAAGAGCTGTAATATAGAATATTTGATGGGATTGAGAATCACTGCAAGCAACAATAGCAACATAATGTAGCTTATGCCTGTGAATTGCGAGTGATTTCCCTAAGGTGAGGCTAAAAGCAACGATTTAATTTTAGGAAGAGAGAGCTCTAAGGAAATAGTTTAATAGCTGTTCCGAGTGTGATAAGATTGGGCCCTGGCACACTGGGGAATTATTCGTAGACGGGAGGTCTCAAAGGTTAATGTTTTGCTGGAGCCTACTCAAGTCTAGAGGCATTTTATTTTGGTGCGATGACAAAGTATTTGATGACCCTACTTCAAAATCAACAGTAATGTCAAAATTCGAAGTGATGTAAAAATTTTAGTGACCTTGAGATCTCTTGTACCAAGGAGCCCCCAATGATCTTCCTCTAAGTTTCAGCTTGCACTACACGCAGTTTATTCTCAGTGCGGTTTGTACCATACACTTGGACGGCGTAGAACAAGGATGGCTTTATAGATTTTGACCTTGTTTGCCAATTTAACTAATTAGTTTTGAAAGACTACTGCAGCGAAGTGACATGTCTTTTAAATGTAAACAGCCTGTCCGATTTGTGTGCTAATGTGTGATTTAGCACTCTCCCGTTTAAGTTAACCCCAGGGTAGCTTTGCGGTCGGTTCGTAAATGTCACATTTGCACATCTGTCAGCATTGATGCAAAGTTCCATTTCTGAGCCCATTCGTAGAATGCGTCAAGATACTGCTGGATTGCACTCTTGACCTGTTAAAATGCAGCTTCCTTTTGTGAGCACCGCGGTATCATCAGCGTAGGTCGCATTAACATGTCTCTCGCACCGAGTCCAGTGATTGCAGCGTTGGCATATTCGCATTGAAGATCGAGTAAAGGGTGGGACTCCGGCTGCTATAGTTTTAGCAGAGGGCTTCCATTCACCGGACGTCCGTGGACTGTACGCCCTTCGAGAAAACTCTTTATAATCTCGAGCAGCTGTGGTTACAGAAGCACTTGGCCTCCCGTGGCCTAGGCCACACTCTTGTCTAAGGCTTGTCTAAAATCTAGAAAATCTGCGACTGCATACTCATTGTTCGCTTCTAGTATAAAGTTTTCCAGTCTGCGTTGCTGTTCTCTAGTACTGCAGTACCGTGTTGCAATCGGAAACTAAACTAGTGCATGTAAATTGAGTATTTCTATACGTTGTTGCCAATGGGTAAGAGCTATTAGTTTTAGCTTATAAATTGTCAGCTTGGCTGCTTATTGGCACCTCTTTGTTCAGGAGCTGCGATCGTATTTGAGAGCGCATAGTTGCAGGGTCTGCATACGAAATTTTCCTCATCGTCTCTTACTTTGCACTTCTATCAAGCGAGCAAGACGACGAGTCTTCATCCATTCTTACAATAAACGAATTGTCACAATAATCACAAGGCACGTCCGATGCTAACGACAAGAGCTTGCAGACTGGACTGAAACGAATGGTGTAACGATAACCATGGCCGTGGACTCCATCCTCCAACCATCCTTTTTTATAGGCAGCGCATCAAGAGAGCATATCGATCGACTGCGGTACAGACCGGCAGCGCTTAAAGGACCGCCCATTAAAAAGACATATATACTTATTTTCAAAATTCATTATATACATAAAATACTGAATTATAATTTAAGAAATTATTCAATCTTTGTAATGCTGAGCGAAACTCAAATTGTGTTGCAAATAATAGAGAGGAAGACTATTACGTTGATCGAATAAGGTACAATTATACATTTTTGATACCAATCCACTGTAATAGAAAATCAGGAAATAATGGTTCTGTAAATAAATGTAACAGGCAGGGTAACGAGCTGAGTCGATTTACCCTGTTCGACTTTCATAATAAAACTTTAAATTGTGA